>JAOTQE010064932.1:0-30573 GCA_025631205.1 Nesometra sesokonis
GTAAATGAGAAAGTTCGTAAATGAGAAGGTTCATGAAAACTGGTCAAGTAAGGCCTCCAAAACACTTCTTTGTGTTTATTTTGTGCTTTGGTTGAACTGGGGGGATAAAATATGAAAACAAAAAAATAACAAGGATAAATTATCGAATATTTACATCAGTGGCCATTATTTTACTGATGTCATTGACAGAATAGTGTTTGTAAAATATAATGAGAAGTTCGTAAACGAGAAGGTTGACTGTAATGTAGTGTAATTTTAATTTAACCACCTACTGCCATAAATCACATTACATGTATTTAAAGGAAACGAATATACTATAAAGCTAAGAGATCAACTGGAAACTATCGTAACATGTCATCCGTTTTCCATTTGAGGCCGGTTGAGCTTAGGAAAAAACAAATCATTTTTAGAACTATACTAACAAAATAATGATAAACTGGAAAGTACCGTACTCGAGTACTAAGATCTTCCACTGACAAAGTTAGAAGATAAACGGCAAAAGTGGAAATCAACATTTATTTTGTTGAATTTCACTTTTATTTTGTTAGCCGATTTTATTATGATGGAGAAAAAATGTGACTGTCCTACAGCATGCTCAGCCGACATTTATGACGTCAGAGTGTCATCGACTTATTGGCCCTCTACATACGTCACCAATCTGTATCTAGCGCCACGAAACATTTCAGAAGAAGAGGCTAGGTAAGTTATTGGTCGGCATAGGCCTGGCCATCATCATCATCATCATCATCATCCTCATCATCATAATCATCATCATCATTATCATCATCATCATCATCATCATCTTAATCATCATCATCATCATCTTCATCGTCCTCGTCTCGATACACCCACATCACTGTAACGTATCATCATCACAATCATAATCATCATCATCATCATCATCATCGTCGTCGTCGTCATCATCATCATCATCATCGTCATCCTCATCCTCATGCCATCATTTTGTCCTATATTGCTAGATTTATCGAACATGACGTGTTGTTTTTGTTTTTATTTATAATGTAATTTACAAATTAACAAACTCACAATGATACGGATTACAAAAAAAAAACTGTGAATAGGTTAAACCGCGCACATTTATTAAGCATATTTAAAGAAATCAAATCAATGCGAAAAAAAGTTAAAAAGAAATTATAATTCTGTATTGTTGTTTTTCTTCGTCATTTATTACTGGTGATATCGACAATAAGTAATATTATCAAGCTATGTAATACCACGGAAAATTTATTAAGCATACTTATGCTGATCAAATCAATGCAACAAAGTTGAAAAGAAGTCTGTTGTAATGTCATACAATTTCATTTTGTATTTGAGTTTGACCATGAGTTAAAATCAATAAATAATGTACAGTCTCTTTATCAATTTACAGGTAATATAATAGACAGTTGTGCTAACACGTTGATGGCGATAATATTTTAAATATTGTATTGCTCTATACTAACCGGGTGCAGAACATCGTCTCCTGCATTTAAATACTGACGGAAGAACGTTTTTCAAGATGTATGACGCCCTCTATGCCGATTTAGGGTATACAGTAACGGTCTTAAAATACTATACGTCATAAGATCGATAGCGGACACCCTCAGGACAGAGAAAAGTGTCCGCTTACGGAAAGTGTCCGCTTACGAGAATTTCGGTTGATAGAGGCCCAAACGTTGTAAAATCATGTACCGGCATACGTGCATATATATATTTCACGTACTTCTCAATACAAATGGCCTCAACAATTTCTAAACACCTCATTGTATATTTTATTAAATGATATTTATCATTTTTTAAGATGAGTTGGTTCAGTAATAATGTGATTTTCATCCATTACAGTATAAGATTTTTTTTACAAAAATGTGTATTCGTTGTACAAAAAATCCCCAAAAAATGTCGGGATGGCCGCCGCATGGGAGTTAAATTACGAGAAGTACCAAATGCACTGATTAGATAGGAAAAACAAACGGCTTTGACTTAGTGCCGTTGAAGATGGTCTCTGCTTACCAGAGGTTTTCGCACATGTAGATTCTAATTGTCTAGAAAATGAAATTCCAACCGACGTAACCAATAACATTTTACTTTAGAAAAGTTTCCCCGATTTTTAAAGCGCGTACTATGTAACACGTAAAACACGTAAAAAAGTTCAAAATAACCTCTAAACCTGTGTCAGGTTTCAATGTAAACCTTCCAGTAGTTTAGGGACCTTTCGACAAATGTTATCACAGGAACTTTTGTTTGTGTTCTATCAGGAAAAACTATCTGGACGTAAAAATATTTTTTGAAGAACTAAGTTTTGAAAAGGTGGAGCAGATTCCGGCATATGGCATCGAAAGTCTTTTAGGTAGGTTGCTATTTTATTGTTTCATTTGACTTTATTTCTCTCAAAAGTAGTGCAATTCATAATTATATTTATAAGTATTTGGCGGCAAAGACGATGACAATGATGATGGTGATGATGATGAGGATGATGAGGATGATTGAAGGATTAATGTTACTCTAAACAGAGGTACTGTATTAATATTAATTGGTATTTTTTTGTGAAATTGATAGACTTAAAAAAAATTATAAATTAATTTGATATATTTGCTTGAATCAGACAAATTCTACTTACCAATAATGTACATTATCTCTATGTCTTTATACACTTTATGTTAGTAATTCTCTGCTTTGACGGTGATGATGAGGTTCATGCTAATTGTGGTGACGGTCAGTGAAGATGACGATGATTTCTTGTTTCGATTTCCCGTTTAAGATCTACTATAGGCCTATGTAAATTATTCCGTTCTCTATCTCTCTGGGTGCTTTTGGAGGATCCATGGGCCTACTTTGAATGTCTACTATATGCATATGTAAACAAAATATCCGTTTTCTATCTTCCTGGGTGTCTACATGTCTACTATAGGCCTATGTAGAATGACCGTTTTCTACCCCTCTGGTTGTTCTTGGAGTTTCCATGGGCCTACTGTGAATGTTTACTATAGTCCTATGTAAAAAATATATCCATCTTCTTTCACGGGCCTACACTGAATGCCTAATAAATACCTATGTAAAAATCCGTTTTCTATCTGTCTGGGTGCTTTTGGAGGTTTCATGGTTCAGCTATGAATGTCTATAGACCTTCGTAAATATTTCCATTTTCTGTCTCTCTAGGTGCTTTTTGAGATTTCATGGGCTTACTTTGGATGTATACTATATATGGCTATGTAAATAATTGTGGTTCTCTATCTCTCTAGGTGATATTGGAGGTTTCATGGGCCTACTTTGCGGGATGAGTTTAACTACTTTGTTTGAATTCTTCGACTTCTTCTGTTGCGCTTTTAACAAGAGATGGAAACGACGATAAATTAATTACCCCAATCCAAAGTACGGGTGGCAACGGTAGTGAACTTCTGAGTTGCCGAGACTTGTGGGTGAGGGATTAAAATTGCCATGGTCGTGGCTACGTAAACACTGTAAAAAGACAGATCAAGGATTTTATCAAATGTGTCAGAGGAAGCCAATGGAGTGATAAGTCGAAACATTGAAAATTTCGTTATTTATAAATTCTGAAAACTACAAATGGGACAAGGCATGACAAAACGTTTAAAAAAAGTTTATTGAGGGAAAAAAAGCAAATTACAACAGGAAATACAATGAAAATATGTGTCTATTTTGTTCCATAACTTCGGTTACAGATGTCCGATTTTGATAATTGAACGCTAAATTTAAAGCTCACAAAAATGCGATATGGTTTGAATATTAACTCCATTTTTCAATTTTTCAACAACCTGGTGGTTTTACCAAGACATGCCTCAAATTAGTATCTTTAACATACAAAACAAAACAACAGTTCCATACGATGTTTTCTTGGAAGTTTTAGAAAACTCCTTTTCAAAATTTTATCAGTATATTATGTAATCAGGGTCTTTTTGAACATTTTTTATCATATATCTGAAATTGTTTAATACATATGAAAGTTTATTGTTTAAACTGTTTTTTTTTTAAAAGAAAAACATAAAACATGACATTTTTCCTGCTTACTGTGGAAAACTAGCTTTGCGACTTTACCTCCTGTAACTTGACTCTGCCACAAATGGTGAAACGACCTATTAATACCGATGTGAGCGTGTCCTTCATTTTAAATTTGATAAGAAACAAAATACATAATAGCCTATATTTTATAGGCCTAGGTTTTTCGGGGGTTTACTCGTTTCAAAATAAAGCATGCAATAGATTAACCTGGGTCTATTGTTTTAATCCTAGATAATGTTTAAAAGGAATGTTCTTGGCCACAAAGTAGATGCGGAATAAATATGTCGTACTCACCTTTTTAAACTAAGCTATAAAGTTCAATGTGAAATAGTATGATAAAATGAAAGACGTTTAAACAGAAAGTCGTGTTTTTCGCATCATACCGTATCAAATTCCTTGAGGTAAAACATTTATTTCAGTTAACAAATTAAAAACATATTCTGGCAAGGATTATGCGGTATTTGGTCAAAATTATATGGCAAAATACACAAACCAAAAAGGATTACCTATCTGAATAATTGTGTGAATACCTCTAACAATTATCTGCGTTCGTAAGAATTCTTGGTACACAGACATTGCCAAGAATTGTAAATAATTTTAAATAGAAAAGGTTAATATCAATTGTTTATTGTGTGCAATTCTGACCCTTCTCAGTTATTCTATTTACCTTTAAATAGTAGAGTGTTCATCCTCGGCCTTTTGTCGCTTCCACGGATAACTTAAAAATTGCAAGTGGCTTTATGTATTCATTTTCTTTTTTTATAACTTGATTTATTTTACCTTATTTGTCTGTTACGTTTTTTGAAGTATGAATAAAATATAATAAATTAAAGGAACAATACTAACAAGTGTAACATGGCAGTTCAATATTCAAGACCTGAATTGTGCAGTAGAGGCCATGACGTCCCATTTACAGATAATGTAGGTCTTTACTTTATTTGTAAAATATTGTAAATAAATAATTAAATTTGCCCGTAAATAAACAAGCAAGTTGAAGAGTAGGTCTATTTAAGTATGCAAGGTGGATACAAAACGAGAAAGGGGTGTGGGTAAGAGAGGGGATAGGGTGGTGGAGGGGATGAAATGTATATGTGCAATTAGGCATTTAATGTCATTAAACAAATATTTTGGTGTAGTAGGGTACCGTACTAATTTAATGTTTGACTTACTTCTCTAAATGTAAATAAGTAACGAACACTATAAAATGGTGAAGTTAATATAAGAGCAGATGTAATGTTTATTCATTGTAATTTGTATTTTACTGTCTATACGTCCATTTGTGTAATTTTTATAGCTACCAATATGGTACTTGTGAGAATGGAGTTAATGTAAGAATGTAAAACATGTAAATTATACAAACATGTACAAAATTAATTCCAGTACTTTGAGAGAACAATAATAAATAATTGCATTATATAATAGGCCTATAATACAGTCATCTATGCGTCATGAAATCATAGTAATACCAACTGTAACCAGATGAATGAAGTATTAAATAAATAATAATAAGTTTTATTACAATATCACTTTAAAGATTGTTCACGTTGTATTGTAAATAAAAAACAACCACCACCTATCTCATCCCGATCGCACAAGTCCTAACATTTGAAATCGTGTTCATTACATAATTCCGACGTTCTCAAATTTACAAAATACGATAACGAAAACGTATACGTCATACTTCTATTTTTTAAAGTTGCTAAACTTTTTCAAAATATATTAAATTGTACACCAACGAATCGTTGTTGATCATCATAAATAACTGACCAACTATGATAAATATTCAAGGTGTTTAACTCAAACGTTACAAGAAATTATGAGGTTTTCGTATTTAGTGAATTTGAAAAACCTATTACTGGTAATTTACAGTTACTGGTATTATTAATCCTTGCTACTACAAAGAATTCAGACATTTTTTATACATGCAATAATCCATTAAAAACCCAAAAAAAGAATGGCGTATTTTGGTAAACATTGTTAACGACTAATAGTCAACATTGTCAATCCTCAAATGTTGGTGACGCTTGTCAAAAAAACTTGGGCGGGAGGAGAAAAACCATACATTTGACTGATAGACAGCGAAATTGTCTACGAACAAATAAGCAGGGGTTTTTCTTTAATGAATGTTATACTTTACAGTATATATTTGAAAACCAATAAAGCGTTTTCAGTATAGATTTATTATTTAACATCTAGATGGTGAGCTTAACACTGTACCATTGTAATTCCTAGAACCCCAAAAAATCTTCAGCACAAACATAAGTACAGAAAGCTAGGTATTCCAGCAAGAAAGTGCACAGTACATATTTGACAACCAATAAAACGTTATCAGTATAGATTTATTATTTAACATCTAGATGGTGAGCTTAACACTGTACCATTGCAATTCCTAGAACTCAAAAACAATCTTCAGCACAAACATAAGTGTTTTCAAAACACCTTTGTCGTACAATTCAATTATATTATATACATTATGGCAGAGCCAAGCCAAATGAGACATAACTCGGAAAATTGAAAATTGAGGTTTTTTTTATAGATTATAGAACTACACATTATTATCTTTAACATGCAAATAAAAAAAAGTCAGTTTCATACGATGTTTCCTTCCGAGGTTATAAGCAATCGAAGTTTGAACATTTAAAATGTAAGTTTTGAGAAAACTGTATGTTAAATTGTTTATATTTTATATAAACTAAAAAATTAGTATACACTGACTAAGCAAGGTCATTTTAAAATGCATTTTCCACCATTTTTATCATATTTTATACTGTATTTGGAAATTGTTAAGTAGTATGAAAGTTGAATGTATGAACTGTATATTTTTAAATAACAAAAATAAAAACAATGACCATTTGCGACTTCTGTCTCATTCGGTTTGGCTCTACCACATTTTTTTAATAGTAAAATATTTCGAATTTTGATTTAAATGTACTTCTGTTCATTGATAAATTACAAACTTTCATGAATGGTTGGTGGCGCCATCAAATTTGTGACAAATATAACTAGTAAAACAGCTTATCTTTGTTAAAATGTTCAATATAGTCATTATTTTGATTAATATCTAAGGCTGTGACCATAATAGGCTATCGAATTTTGTTTGACAAAAAAGGCGATGTCCATGTACGATCATGATGTGATACCATCATTACCATAATAGGCATATCAGTTTTTTTTTTGTGAAAGAAAATTGGATACCCACTCTAGATTCTAGGTCTAATAGTTTTTTCTTAAATAAGATTCAAATTCAAATTTAAATCCAACTATTGTTAAGTTTTTATTGCTAAACCACTACACAAAAATATAGGATAGGATCTACTATTAAAGGCTCGCCATCGCTTAGCAACTACGCAATATGGATTTTAAGCCTCCGGGATAGTTCATTGTATATTAATGATATTTAAATTAAAAATATATATATATATTTATCCTATAACTTTTTATTAGTTAATAAAGTAATTCATCTTTATTTATAAATGAGTGGTTTTACACAAAAAGCCGAAACTTACAGAGATGCGAGTATTGACTAAGCGACTGGTTAGGCAAACATCACTATGGAAGCGTGGTCAAATCCCCATACATCTACTGCTAACTCGAATATGAAGAAAAACAACAACCAAATAAATTTCATAAACTCGGTTGAGTATCCTGTGAACAATCGAAACGATAAAAATCACGGTGATAAAGTTGGTGGAGAAGTTGAAATCGACTCATTAAAAATAAGATGTGTTAGAGATTTAGAACAGTTTTCGCAGACCACTACCCTCCATGGGTTAAATTTTGTCACCAGTCAAGACTCATCACCAGCTAGAAGGTATGTTTTTAATTCTCATTGTTAGTGTCTTCTTATTTTTCTTGTGCCAAACAAAAGAGTTTCTCACCACTTAGGCCTATAACACGAGAACTCAATCACACATAAGCTTAGTGTCATTACGAGGTTAGGGGAGTGCCATTAATTAGACATCATCTGGGGGTGACCTAGTTCAAACTATAATTTTGTGATCAAAAAGCAAGCGGCATGTAAACAACTAGGCTACAGTGCCGACGGAATAACATATCCGGAGACGTATAAATGTATAATTCGAATAGAAGTATTGAAAAATTGACAAAGACAAGACCAATCTAAGTTAAAACTAAGTAGGGAAAGACTTATTATATGGCCAAGTGAGACGGTCACTAGAAGCAGGGGCGGATGCAGACTTTTAGAAAGGGAAACCGGAAGGGAGACGATGGAGAGTCAAAGTTTTAGGAGTCTGTGGCATGCTCCCTGTGAAATCTTGGTCTTTAGATGTCTGAAAATGGCCTCAGAGGCGTGTTAAGGGATCAAATCTTGTCCTGTGATTGCTGAATATTTTCGTTTTATAGACAATGATAATAATATTGATATTACTTTCCGAAAGAAGGGGAATTCCCCCCCCCCCCCCTTAAATCCTCAACTGGAAAATAAAGATGATTGTGGAATACAATGATTTAATTGGGCAAGATATGCTGCAAATGACAAATGAAATTTTACTATTACCATGTTTTTCAACGTCCTAATTTGACATGGTAGGCATACTAATAGTGATGCTGTGGTTGAAAGAATATCAGAGTATCATGATTGAGCAGGTACAAAAACATTCAGCATTTAATGTCTACAAAAAGGTTAAAGGCCGATGGGGCTGAAACTTTCTGGAAAGCCCCAGCACTTAAAAAAATTATGAAGATATTTGGTTCCGCAAGTTAAAAACGATCAAAATTCAGGGTTTGGCGTTAGAGGGCATTACGATTTTAAGGTCCATTTACTATACCTAATATCTATGTAACCTAACACTGGATCTCAACAAAACTTCGAGCCCGGTTTAAACATTGGCCGTGGACAAAGTGTGTTGATTTTAGTGACCATACGAGGGTCGCTTGAATGAAAACGTCCCAACCTTGATATCTCAAAAGTAATTGGCATAGCTGAATGAAACTTTCTGAAAATTGTAATTGTAAATGTAAATTTGTGGTCAATAAATCCAAACTTCCCAGACAAATATAGCTTGAAAATTGTTCAAGATTTTTCTTTGAAATACAATAAACAAAGTTATAAAATTGTTTTTATCATCCGGGGTAGGATGAGGACCAGTTAATAGGGAAAGGTCCCGAAGTTTTAAGTTAGCTGGGACCATGTTAAACACATTAGTTAAGTTTTATATCTAGAGAACAAACAAAAGGTGTTTACCATGGTCCCAGCTATAACTGACAATATTTTTGTGACGATCCAGTGAATGATTTAAATTTGGGGATATCACATCGAAACGGCCCAGTCCGATATAGGACAAAAATTACTTGATAATTAAAAAATTAATTATGAAACGTGATAGGCTCTTGGACATTTAGACTCTGATGATTAGTGTCCCTAAATAATGTATAAACACTTCTTAAATTATTTTCAAAAACAATTTTGTGCCGCTCCATATTTTCTTTTCTTTTTCTTCCTTCATTCTTTTATTTTGTATAACTCTTTCATTGTAATATAACTTTACGCTTAGTTTAGGTACACACATTACAATTGTCAAATACATTTACTTTTATTTATATATTTACATTAAAATATACATATTCTATGTCTTTTTTATATAATATTTTCAAATCTTTTCTACACGTCTTAAGCCAAAGTTAGACTGGTCTAGGCGACCTCTATAGCCACATTAGATTTTCTTTTTCAAACCCAGTACCTTTTGGTTCCTTGTAGCCAACTGGGAAGCGAATTCTAAGCAATAATTGACGAAATTTTGGCAGCCATCCTTGGTCTGTATTTCGGAACCATTCAAATAAATATCTCAGACCTATAATCTTAATACAAATCAATAAATCTAGACTTGCCCAGTGGCTGACAGGGAGCCATGGTCCCCGACAGGAAGGGTAGTCCGGGTGAGCGTGGTTACCCGTTTGGTTTTGATGAGAAAAGAAAAAAAAAACAACGTTATTTGCCTATTTGCCTCTTTTTGGCCCGTTTTATGTGTATTTTCGATTTTTTGGGTCACTTATACAATATTTTTATTTTTCTTTTCTCCGACGAAAGTGGTCAATCTTCCCCGACGGTGGGGGGAAGCCTTCCCCAACGGGGGGCTGCCCTCCCCCCCCCCTACGCTGGCGCCACCACTGGACTTGCCATTCTATGAAAGTTTTTCAAGTAGTTAGGAAAGTTAGCAAATATTTTCAAAATCTGTAATCAAATTGTTTACCGATAGATTTTTCTCTAATACAATGTTTTGTGTCTTAGCAAATCAACAGTAGAGGCTTGGGATTTGTCTCGAATTGTTTACAATATGAATATTTATATTTGTTTTAATGAGACATTTTCTACACAAATGTCCGGAAGTGACCTTTAATTCTTTGTACTTTGCCCTCACATTATCAATATCTCAAGAACTACTAGCTAGAAACACGCTGTTCGTGAAAAATTGTTTAGTGCATATATATTTCTATATAAATGTTGGGTAAACTCCGAAACTTTTGCAAATTCTGGAGAAAATGTAAGTCCAGTTCGGTCTTCTAGTTTTCTAGTTGATTTTTTCCACTTCTACTTCTACTTCTGTACTTGACAGGATCCATCAGTCTAGATATTGTGTCAAGGATTGGTGAACTTGTGTGTGCTGAGACCGTCGCTTAAAAACCATTCAAATACATTATGTACAAAACAGAAATGTGCACAAAACTTTACAAAAAATTGGGTTGATGCAAGTAAAATTGGTGTACGCATCTAAGGAAGACTTTGAATTGCCCTCTTGAAGTCACTCAGAGGCTTAAGTGCGAGAGTAGCAGCAGGCAATGCGTTCCACCATATGACAGTACGGGGAAAGAATGAATACTTGCATAGAAGGATGCGTGTTGAGACTGGTTTAAATTCCACGGGATGATAAGACCTGGTGATGGATGGTGGCATTGGTAGTAGTATTGACTCATAGGGAACCTCCACTATGTGATGCTTGATTTTGTACAGTAGTAGTAGTAAGTCATTGTGTCTATATGATTTAATGAAACAGAATGAAATTACCAGAAATGTCACTTTTATCAGACATTTTCTATTTTATATGATGTAAAATGGAACGATTACAGTTTGGTTTATTTTGATTCTAATTTGGCTTTGACTTACATTTATCATTATTTTGTAATTCTGGTCATAGATGTTTTTTTTTAAACAAGTATATGTAAATTCTTACTGAAAACGGTATTATTACCAGAACTCTGATTGATGTTAGAGATTATATTTACATACCGCATAATGCTGGTATCTCACTAAAAAGGTTTTTTTCCAATATTGTATGTTTCTTTGGTTGTTGGAAGTAAGCTATTGTGATCTTCCATAGTATGAAGGATTACAGAAAACATAACCGTGATATCCGTGCTCCTTTCCGTCACTTCAACTTGGTACGTCTGTCTTTCATTCTTTAGAACTACAGTAGCCTACTCGGACGATAGTGGTGTTTGCATCATCAGGACATTTCTTATGGTTAACAAATGTATCAGCAAGTAACAAAATCAGCTGAGACTTGATTTTAATTTTTAGGAAGTTTTTTTTTCTCTCTTTCCACGATGTTCTTTCTGTCTGGCCGAATAACAATTTTAGAACATATATTCATTGTTCGCCAAAATGTGATAATGATCTTTAATGGAGCTCTCATATTCATAAAATATAGTTTTGGCTATAAGCCTAATAACCCAGTTTATTTATTCCAATAAATGCCATCTATAGGAAATAATATTTTTAGATTATTATTCAACAAATTTGGTCATATAAATCTGTAATTTTTTCATTTTGTTTTAAAACATTAAATATGCACAAGACAAAACTGTGTAATATTGCAGTTGGATAAGTGTTTTGTGAGTCTTCCAAATCTATTAATGATTTTGCATTTTTCATGTTCCACATCATGTACTATCGTTTCATTTTGTTTTTAAAGTAAAGTGCATTGTGGCTTGAGTAAATGCTCCACATTAACTCTGAGTTATTATAATTAGTATTATTACAATTTTAAAGAACATAAATCAGAGTACTTCAAATTAAGCATTTTTGTATTGGTTAAACTTTTCCACAAATCCACGCAACATGAGGTACTTAAATTTCGGATAATTTTTTGGGCTCCATTCTTGTTGTGCTTCGCTATAAACCCCACATTAGCAGGGCTTCATTACCTGATATTGAGCATAGGGAGTTTCACTATATTCCATTTCATATTTTACTTTTTAAAATTTTATTGGTAAATTTGGTGCCTTTTTCATTAAAGTGTATAAATAATTTGACACCAACATGATGTATCTAGCACAAGTGTACAAGTAGTTACTGATAATAAATTCTAAGGTCTGGTAATAATAGCATTTGCAGTTTTTTGATAAACAGTTGCAGTTTAAATACGCATGTGCATACAGTTATTAAATATTGATGAATTTCTGTCAATGGTCAATAGTGATATCGCTGGTCATTATTTGACAGAATTTTTCATTAAAGCATATAGAAATATGTATGTTCTAAATAATTTGACAAAAAACAGCGTGTCTCTAGCACAAGTAGTTTTTGAGATATTGATTGTGTGAGACCAAAGGACAAATTATTATTATTATTATTATTATTATTATTATTAATTATAATTATAATTATTATTAATTATAATAATTATTATTATTTTTATTATGTTGCCAACAGATTGGCTTGGACGGTGATCGTCATCTCAATGATGGTAGTGTTTATCTACGTTGGGATAATTAACAACGTAATACGATATCTAAACCGTCCGATCAACACCGTCATATCTAAGAACTATGTGGATGATATGGCCTTTCCAGCAGTCACTCTTTGTAATTACAACCAATGGAAAGCCTCGGAAGTTGACGATGATCTTGCTCGGCTTATCTTCTTACTCTCCGCATCAAACATCGATATCCCAAACAACAAAACACTTGACTTCATCAAATCTGTTGAAGACAAATTTGATGTAGCCCAAAACATGTTCAATATGACACATCAGATAGAAGACATGCTACTCGATTGTACATGGAAAAAATTATCTCCTTGTATAACTGACGATTTCAAACGTATAGTAACAGAGTGGGGAGTTTGTTACTCGTTTAATAACCCTACGAATTTGAGTGAAGTCCTTACCGTTAAGCAATCAGGAAGTAATTTTGGACTAAATATACGAATCGATGTCGAACAGGACGAATACATTCTTGGAGACAATGCAGGAGCGGGATTAAGGGTAATAAGTATAAGTATTTATATTGAAAAGTAGCGGACATCTGCTCGATCAACGAGCCGCGAACCGCTTAACCATTGCAAATTCACGCCATTTTCTAACATAAATGCAAATATTTTAAAAACGGATCATCGTATTGCTTAGGGGTAAACGGATTCTAGAACTAGAATTATTAAGCTTTCTAATGATATATAACCCTTCTTTTAATTGTTTTCAAACTTTGTGCACTTTTTATTTTAAAACATACATTTTGGTCATTTTAAATAGGAAAAGTTACTAAAATTTTCACCGAAGTCTACCACTATTTCACTTCTATAATCAAAACTATTGACCCTACAACAAAAGGGTAAACATATTCTTGTAGATGAATATATTTCAAAAGTGTTGATATAAGATGCATTGCTATTGGCCAAGTAGTCTTTGTGAACTTTTTAATAGCAAATCAGCATCAATTAAAAAAAATCACCCTACAAGAAGTCCAGGTCAAATGACGTCATGCAATCATTCTGCTCACGATTGGCTTTCAGCAGTCACGCTAGGCTGGTCAGGTCATATAACGCTTCAATGGACAACAGATATTTTGTCCATATCGCTATACCAACTTTTCACTATGATTTTTCTAGATCATAATGAAGTAACATTATAAATGCTGAAATGGTAAATGTTAGCGAATATCGAAACAATAAAATAGGCTTCATTAAAAATCATTAGTTTATCACCCCGCCCGAATAACATATTTGTAAAATTCCAATTTGAAAAAAAAACTTATCATGTTATTCAAACGATTGTGGCGACAAATGCTCCGGCGGCTTTTGCTCCGGCGACAATTGCTTCGGTTACCCGGTTACATTTACTCTGACGAAAAATGCTCCGGCAACATTGATTCCAGCGGAAGTGCTCCGGCGACAGTTGCTGTCAAAGTGCGACAAATGTTCCGACGACATTTACTCCGGCGAAAAAGGTCTGTATACACTTGACGCGAACAAGCGAATTTCCAAGCGTCATATGCCAAGTGAAGAATGTTGACCATTGATCAAATCTTGCGAATTCGCGCGCGAACTTTATTCATCTGTACCCGCCGCAGAATTTGCCACTTTGTGACCAGTGTTGACAAGATGGTGCGAAAATTTCTCCACATCGCGCAAAAAAATCTGCGGCGACATTTGCTCCGGCGATAATTGCTTGTACAGTATGGTACAACAATGTTCCGGTGACAAATTTTCCGACGACATTAGCGGTAGTTGCTTGTAAATTCCTATTGCTTCAGAGCAATTTCTCAGACAATGGAATTTGCTCCGTTAAAATTTGCCCCGAAGGATCGACAATTGCTCTAATTACATTTTGTTTTCAAATGGACGACAAATTCTTGGGTGAAAATTATTACCACTATAATATTTGCTCCATTAACAACTATTCTGGTGGCAAATTCCAAAGCGACTTAAATATTATCGGGAAAACCCATTTTTAAACGGACATCCTACATAGATCACGATCATTCACACTGATCCAAGTTTATCGAAGAAAACAGACCATCGTAATTTTGAAAAAAAAAGGAATTTGTGGTATGAGGCTAGGCGGTGGCCTCTTTTCCTCTGCCCGAATTTGTAGGTCCGTTGGTAACAAAAGGAAATGGATGAAGAACGGTGGGGAGGAAAACTCAAAAATAAAAGGTAGAGAGAATGAAAGAACACGAAAATGAGTAAGATGTTTTTAACTGCAGCGCAACGAGAAATATTTTTGGTAGACTTTTGTTCAGACCTTTGTTAATTTCGTCCATACTTGTGCATATTTGAAGAAGGGGAATTATGAAATTTTAGTTTGTTGTACACATAAATAAACAAATGTTAATATACAAATAAATAAAATTGGTATTATATAAAATAAAACTAATCATTCATCTTAAAACGGACTTACCAGGAAATGAAAAGAAAAAAAAACTTTCCTGAGTATTCGGTACATTTACACGTCAGAGTTGGGCAAAAAAAAATATATCTAGCCTAATATTGCAGAAACTGTTGAAACTCAATGAAACTGACACAAAGATAGTGAACAGCAAGCGCCACTTTGTCAGTACTGCACGCATTGTACATTTCTTTTAACAAACTCGATTTTAACTCAAACGCGAAATTCTAGCGCATGCGCAGAAATCACATAGTCTGAGGCACAGCGGCACAGGGTTGGCACGATGGGTTTACGTTATTATCATCATCATCATCTTATTCTTTTTTCTTCTTTGTATACCAACATCATAAAAACAAGAATATCATTATTTTCATAATCATCATCATCATCATCATCATCACCACCACCATCATCCTTATCACCACGACCACCACCACGATGTTTTTAACTATATTTATTACAATGCTATAGGTTTTAGTTCACAAACAAGGACAATTACCATTAGTAAAATCTCTTGGATTTTCTGTCTCGCCTGGTTTTGAATCACATGTTGGTGTAAGACACACAAAGGTCAGTGAAAACTTTATTTCAAATAAAATATTATTTTATATTATTTTGGTAAATGCTATTTGTTGATAAAATGTGTTGATGCGGATAGTTACTTTGTTGAAACTCAATGAAACTGACACAAAGATAGTGAACAGCAAGCGCCACTTTGTCAGTACTGCACGCATTGTACATTTACTTTACTTTGGCTTCTGGAAATGAAAATGAGAATTTGTAAGTTACAATGAGTGAAATGTTACATGTACATTATTTTTTCATATAGTATTGTATAAAAAAATGGGTACATGTAAACATAATTTGTCTTTTCGGTCGGCGGCTAGAAAATACCACCGCCTATCAATTCTTCCGTAAATGCATGGGAAATTTAATGCCATTGGTGGGCTCTTTATGCAATGATGGAAACAGTGAACAGTTTTTTTTATCTTTAAAGAACTTAACATTTAAAAGGTTTACCTTCTATTCACTGTTATCAATCATCAAACAGTAATTATTAATTATCATGCATTACCTACAAATCATCATGCTCTACTTACAAATCGCCATGCCCTACTTGCCAATCACAATGTACTACTTACCAATCAACACGCAATACTTACCGATTACCATGCAGTACTTACCACTCATCATGCAGTACTTACCAATCATCATACAGTACTTACTAATCACTATGCAGTACTTACCAGTTACCACCATGCAGTATTACTAATCATCATTTTATTAATTACTGTATTATTAGCGTTGTTTGCAGCGCACATGTACAATACTACAAGGTCAAAGTCATGTACAATTGCTACTTGTAGTGTGTGGCTTAATCGTTGGGTTACTATTATATACGTATAGTTCTAGTTGACGTTCGGTGTTTGTAGTGCACGTTAATGATACTGCAGGTCAAAGCCATATACCATTGCTACTTGTACAACAGTGTGTACTCGTTAACTCATGGGCTACTATTCATCCATTCATTTACACCCTATCCTTTTTATTTCTACTGACAGCACTAATATATTAATTTACACCATTTCTAGTACATGCTGGAATTAGAAGGCACGCGTAACTGTTTCAATTAAAGCAAACATTCTACGAATAAAACTGTATGTCGAATTTTAAACAAAATGAAATGGTACAATTTCTTACAAAATGCACCGTGCTTGCACTGTTGTTTCCAGCAATAAGAAGAAGAAAGAATCTTGACATTTAAGAATCCTCTCATCTAATTGAGGATTACAGTTTAATTTACAATTTAACTTTGGGCGTTATCATTTTGTGGGCTATAATCGTTTTCACTTTAGTCACTTTTTTACATTTGTGGATGATGTATTTTCACGTTTGTGGTTGCTGTTACATTTGTGGGTCATGCGTTTTTACGTTTTGTGGTTGTTTTTCATTTGTGAGCGTTTTACATAATCTGGTTTCAACACCCGCCGCGTTGAATGGAACAGTCAATCTTTCTCTCATGAAACTATTCTCCCATTCAACTCATAAAATTTATTTGTATACCAAATAATATGCAGTACTTTCCAGTCGTGCTACAGTAGAATACCATTTATACCACCTATTATAGTCAATATTTGATATCACGTGACGTGTATTAGACGACAGTAAAAGCAAGTCTATTTAAACGTATTATTTACTTTGAGACCGAACATTTTACACTGAGGTTGTTAATTGAATGATGTGTTGCAGGATTGGTGAATGAGGGATGAAGATTTGTAAATACTGTATGGTGATTTGTAAATGCTATACGATGACTGATAAGACTGCTTGGTAATTTGTAATTATTAAATGACGATTAATATAACTAAATAATGATTGGTAAGTACTGCATGATGATTTGTAAATACTGCATGGTGATTCGTAAGTGCTACACGATGACTGATAAGACTGCTTGGTAATTTTTAATTATTAACTGACGATTAATATAACTAAATAATGATTGGTAAGTACTGCATGATAATTTGTAAATACTGCATGATGATTCGTAAGTGCTAAACGATGATTGATAAGACTGCGAGGTGATTGGTAAGTATTGAATGACGATTAGTTTACCAAATAATGATTGGTAATTACAGCATGATGATTGGTAAATACTGCATGGTGATTCGTAAGTGCTACAAAATGATTGATAAGACTGCTTGGTGATTGGTAAGTGCCGGTATTGAATAACGATTATCATTATTACTAAATAATGATTAGTAAGTACTGCATGATGATTGGTAAATACTGAATGGTTATTGTGAACAGAAGGAATATGAGAAATTCCATAGTTCTTGAATTAATTCAATTATTTTAAATAATGCAAAAAAAGTATGTTGTATTTAGGTTGAGAATCTTGAGTATCCGTATAAATCGAACTGTCGCAGACAGCCTTTGAAGTACTCGCCATATACAGTGCAGTCGTGTAAATACGAATGTTTTGTGGATTACATCACTGATACATGTGGATGTCGAGATTATCGAATGCCTGGTAATTTTAATAATTTTAATCAAGCTAAATTAATAATGAAATAATGTTACATAGGCCTACTAGCTTTGTAGATTTATCACCAATCTACAATTGTTGCTTTTTAAGTATTAAGAATTCCTCTAAGTTTATGAAGTCCGCCACCAGCGGAAGATTTGATTTTTTTTTTAGATTCGAAAGTGAGAGTAGACAGACCGTTTTATGATTTCTCAAAGACTAGCCGTAGAGGGTGTTGGTGTCAAATTGTACAGAATGTACATATTTCTATCTACTGTAATAGATAGAATGAAGGGAAATACATATAAGTGACATTTGAATTTACAAATCTGCATAACTGATTGTAATGCCAATTAAGGGTGCCTCGGCTCGAAATGTCCAATTATCGAAAATGACCTGTATTTTTGCTGAAAAAGACAGTTTTCCATAACCTTGCCATTCTTTTATCTTTTCTGTTTTGAAGTTTAATCCTATCTTTGGGGGTCAATACTGACCTTACATTACTTTTACTTGAAATTAAGTATACAAATCACATTTATTTTCAAGCATAGATATATAAATCAATGTCAACCTTGATAAATGGACAACAGAACATGAGCAATAAATGTGCCACTAAAATGCTAATTTTGGATCTGTATCTATCTACTATGGTTTTGTAGGTAGCACTTTTTGAATTCGATTCCTTCTATTCTACTGGCATTTTCAATTTGTGGAAGCATCACCGATCCTTTCCTCGCCTACGAAAATTGCGGTAAACGGTATCTGACCGGCCTGCAGATATTTTGCTGACATACATATTTTATAGACCTAAACAGCTTTGTAGGTATTCGTTTACTACCAAGATTTTAGTTTTAACATAAACGGACTTTCTAGGTTTATCGGCAGGAAAACCCAAGGAGCATGTCTCTTCATAGAAGGCAGATTTGCTCAGATGGATATACTGTAGCACCAATTCTCTACCGCAAACCTGTGAATGAGAAAACATTGCAAAATACTCAATACAACAACAATCATGTTCAAGCCAGTCACCTTTATCAAAAACAACTTTTTATAATTGAATTGAAGGTATTAGCATGGTTTACGTTCTGTGTAACAATTCCTTTCTTGAACATGGTCATCTCTCAGAATTATCTAGTTGTTCAAAATGCCTCCATGAATGTAATGAATATGCTTTCTTCATACAGAGCACCATACTCTTTCCCAGGGAAAAAAATAAACACCTGTGGAGATATCTACGTCAGCAAATTTGTCAACCTGGTGCCAAAGACTTAGTAACCAGGAATGAAAGAGCGTATGGAAAGTATGAATTTCTGCAGACAGCAGAATCAGCAAGATGGAACCCAAGGCCACTGAACTGCACAAGATCAAACTTGATGATCTCATGAATTTTTCAAACACCAATTTTGTACCTGTGAATGTTTGACAAGCTGGTGCAATTAAAATAAAATCTGTGACAAGCAACAGATAAAGATTGGACGAGAATGAGCAGAAATAGTTAGGAGAACACACCATAACTATTCATGAGAAGTTAAAGAAGAATACTTACGCACATTAGTACTTACATAAACTCAAGGAATAAACACACAAGATACCACAATGGTGAAGCCAATTTGTGTATTTAGTCATATCATATTGCAGACTCATTTCAAATTAAGATTGTCTAATCCGCTTACTTTGATAAGGTTAAACATATGGTTGAAAAAGAAGTGTGAAAATAACTTGGCAATCTTTCTTAGCGGTCGGCTCAGAGTCTATTTATACTTCTCTCCACCAACTGAAGATGACGTTCTACGTTCACTCAATCTTGTACTAAATGGTATTACAGAGTTTATTTAGTCTACATAGTCCAAACGATCCACCAGTGAGAAATCAAGTGTCTATAATATAGCATTATGTATTGAATTCTGTGTTGTGATAACCAAAACGGGTAGCATAACTGGTATCTTAGAATGTGTGGAGAGCAACATGACGATACATATGGTAAGGACCAAAGAGGCACACAAGAAAAACAGTATTTTTACAGTACAGTAATCAGTATTACAGTAATCAGTATTTTGCCTTTTAAATTATACATACATTTTATCTAATATTATATTCAATTCTATTTACTATTGTGCAATTTGGATTGGACCGTTTTAGAGGTGTCTACACCTGTTGGTCCCATCCTTCACTGATTGTGTATCGTCTTTTTTTGTCTTTTCTATAAATATTTTTATATATAATATTTTATATTTTTACATGTACAATACAGTGAGAATTTTAATAAATAAAAAATAAAAAATATTAAAAAAAACCAATGGTGCTGGGCACAGGTTTACAAACTGTACAGACAATACAGAATGCAAAGAAAACATTTTTTTTTTGAGACATCAAACTCCGACCAATTAATATGCAAATTATGGCCAGGTTCTGGGCAAAAAACTGAAATGGTGGATATTTCTGATTTTTCACACTTTCTGACGGGGCATCGAGATTTCATTCTTTCCGAATTTGTTTTTCAATAATGTTATGAGTACATTCAAAGTCATCAAACTAAGGTGTGTTGGGCATATATATGTTCTGTAAAAATTGACACCAATATCAAATATTTAAGTCTAGTCATTATTGAGATATCTTAAAACCAGATCAAAGGCGTCAAAATGTCAGAAACTGTACTTCAGGGCATGATCAAAGCTTCTACTAGACTAAATAGGAATATGTGCGTATTTTGAACACTATGACACAAGTATCGATTCTATGACCAGTGGTTACCGAGATCTTTAGTGTTCATAGAACATTACCTATTAATTTAGACCCTTCCTGTCTTTTTCAGACAAAATTTCCTATTACAGTAAATATAAATATGTATATTCTGAACAAATTGGCAATAATACCAACCTTGTACGATTAGTCGTTATCGAGATATCTTAAAACAAGATCAAAGGTCAAAAAAGTTTTCCATTAGAGTAAATAGGAATATTTACCAACCATAGCACAAGAATCAACTCGCTATGATCAGCGGTTGCCGAGATCTGAAGTATTTTACAAAAATGGCCGCCATTTTTAATTATGCAAATTAGACCCCTTCTGGTTATTTTTGGACAAAATTTTCTATTACGGTAAATATAAATATGTATATTCTGTACAATTTGAAACCAATTTTAATACTCTATGACTAGTCGTTATTGAGATATCATAAATCCAGGTCAAAGGTCAAATTGTCAGAAAATCGTACTTTCGGTAATATTTGGTACAACTTTTCCATTAGAGTAAATAGGAACATGTATATTCTGAATACTATGACACAAGAATCAACTTTCTATGACCGATGGTTGCTGAGATCTGGAGTGTTTATAGAAAACGGCGGCCATTTTTAATTATGCAAATTAGACCCCTTCCGGTTGTCCGATTTTGTCCTATTTTGGATATAGTACTCAGGGTGACCCCTCAAAAAAAGATAAAATAAAAAAAAAACTTCTTTTGCACAATTTTTCCGAGCTCAAACCTTAATTTTACTGGAGAATTATGTGACTGCAAATAAACTCTTTTAGGAACAGCACGAATATGTACCGCATACGAAACGATAACCTGTGTTAAGGACGAAGACCGTGAGTATACATTTCATTACGTGTATATTTTCATTAGAGAGTTTAGTAACTTTTAATCTTTTCCAAGAAATGTAGGGTAATTTTGAATTAACCACATTCTGGCTTATCTCATCGTTTATAACGGATATAGTTATACTGTTCAGCTAGTTATCCAGAGGAAATTATTACATTTATCCTTTCTAATAAGACATGACAACACCTTCTAACGGGGACGTACACCTAATGTATAGTTATAAATTTGTGAATACGGAAAATTTAATTATTAGGTCAGAGAGAGACAATAATTATACAAACTGATTAATAACGATAAGAATATTGATACACATCTCATAATGTATCAGACAAAAACACGAGTCTCATGGAAAGACAAAGCAAAACCTGGAGAGCTATGCCTATAACCTTACCAAATCACTATTATTTTCGGATCAAATATCCGTCCTACAAAGCTGCAGGATGTGTTCTCCATATAGTTCTACATCTGGCTTTAGCTTTTATTTCATTTCAAATTCTCCAGCACAACTCTGCTCTTAACCGTACGCCTCCGAGTTGTTCTAAATTGACCCACCTCTAGCTTCCGTTCCGATATTCACGATATGGCATGCAGTGGCAGGCCTATTCAGAATCCCTTCTGAACATGGTCGATCCACCTCCACCTTCTTGCTTCTATTCAATCGCTAATTTTGCTTACTGTACTTGGGTGTCATTTTGCATTTATCACCAATGGTGGCGTTGGCGAAGACTTGCCTCCCGTCGGGGATGATTTGACAATTTTTGCCAGAGAAAAGAAAATAAAAATATTGTATAAGAGACCCTAAAAATAGAAAATAAATATACAATTGGGCCAAAAACTGGGAAATAACCCTTTTTTTATTTTCAAAACCAAACCAAAACCACGCCCACCCGGCTAACCCCTCATTGCCCCCCACGGTCGGGGACCATGCCTTCTCCCCTCCCCCTCACCCCACCCCACGTCGGGGAAATCCTGGCGCAACAAGACTCATCTTATTATTAAAATTCGTCTGAAGAATTTAAATTAAAATACATTACGTTTCTTGTTGTCGCACGAAAATGTTGTCATGCATTGGTAATCAGAATTCTTTCTTAACATTGCCGATCCACTTCCACCTTCTCGCTTTTATGTCATCGACAAGTTTGCTTATTTTAGTTGTGTTAGTATTTTTTTTGCATTTGTCACAAGACCATCAGATTTTTAAAATTCGTCTGAAGAAATTGAAATGCATTAATGCATTAAGCTAGACTTGCTCCAAGTCTGTATAGATTTATTTTAAGTGTTTAATGAAGTGCGCCAGCGGATGATAAAGTTTTAGTGGTATGAGATTTGTCGTTAAACAGAAAGGTATGACGATCCACCTGCTATGGAACGCAATGGGTGCCTTTTAATCGTCTTTCACGAATTAAACCGAATCACCGTCTTGAACCAAGACTAGCATTAGGCCTAAGTTTCTGTTTGTCGCCCGAAAATGTTGTCATGTATGTAATCACAATTCCTTCTTAGCATTGCAGATCCACTTCTATTCCACCTTCTCTCTTTTATTCAATCGCTAATTTCGCTTACTTTAATTTTGTTAATTTCTGCATTTTACACACAGGCATTTGATTATTAAAATCCGTATGTAAGCACTTAAATTGTTCTATTGCGCTATCTTAAGAGGTATTATTGTTAGAAATATCAAGCTGTCAGAGCAAAACATACATAGTCAATAATTATTTAAACAAATTAGATTAGATAATGTAAGATGCTGAGTATTTAAGCAGGAGTGGAGATCCATGGCACACCCAAGCGGAAGGAGGAATGCGTCCCAGATCTAGTTTTCCACCTAGGCCTACGCTGAAATGCGATGATTTGTTTCATTTTGTATAATATATAATCTATTTATATGCCTAATATGACACAAATGTTCAAAAATTGCAAATTAAAAATACACTGTGTAATCACGGCATACTGGTAATCGTAGGCAATTTTCAAATGCAGTTTTATCAAAACTTACATTTTAAACGTTCAAAATTTTAATTTTTCATAACCTCACACAGAAACATACACATGACTTTTTTGACAACATCATGACGCAGCCAAGAGAAGAATACCACCTATTATAGCCTTGAATTCCAAACATCCTAATGTTGTGTCTACAATTAAAAAAAACTATAATGTAATCTAATTTTAGGGAAAGGTCACTAACGATAGATACTAGTAATCTTATCTGTGCCAACACGATTAAATTCCAATCCATATTTTAGGTTAATTACTGGAAAAACTTCAGTGTTATGAACAATTGCCCATTATCTCATGATTGAAAGGGGGCGGCATGCTTTTCCCGTTACCCTCTTTCTGACAGACTATTTACATTTTGTAATGCAAACGAAGTTGAAGTCGTTTTTCACTTTCTTGTGAATTGTCCTTAAATTGTGATTAATTAACTGACCATAATATTTTTTTTTTAAATTGGCGCATGTCATTTTGATTTTCTTCTTCCGTAATTAGGTTTATTAATAATGCTTTCATAAGGAGAACGGATTTTTAATATCGTGTTTTCAATGTGCCGTGTGGAGTTTTATTTTGTGTTTTGTTTTCTTTTGTATTATCATGTATTGTAAGGGTAATTTTACCAATTATCTTTTGATGAATTAATAAATCATTTTAGATAAAGTATTTTTGAACGTAGACCTATATCCTACAGACCTTTTGGGACAATATCGCGTATTTCTTGAAATTTTCTAGATAATTCAGGCCTATGCATTTGGCCATTACTGAAAGTGTTTGTTTTTTGTAACTGACCAACTCGTTTTTCTAATTTAAGGTCGGTCGTGCTTAGAAAACAAATATTTTATACCTATATTGCAGAACAAAATAATGATAAATTGGATAGTACCGTACTCAGATACTCTTCTTCTTCCCCTAAGCCAAAAGCCTAGGGCATTTATTTCAAAAATACATAGGCCAGTGGCGCAGAGTATACATATAAATTGTATTCAAAATAAAATGCAAACTTACAAAACATAATTTTGTTTTTATTTGTTATACGCAAGAAAAATGAGTTGTCAAATATTCTCTATGAGATTAATATTTTTGATGACATTAATTTGATAAACTTATATTCTGAAGGAAACTTAGAGAAATTAGAAGGAATTAACCTTTTTCTTAGTTCTTTATAAAAGCTACAAATCAACAAGAAACTATATTTTATCCTCTACGTTATTATAATTGCATAACTTACATACTCTATTTTCACGTTTAATTCCCAACCATCCACCCCTTTCAACCTCAATAAAATACCAAAACGAAACTTAGTAAATAATTGTCTGCGTTTGAAATTATTAATTTGGATAGTTTTCTATGTGAACTGATTGTTTAAATTTGTAAAATAATGCAATTTGTTGTAAGGATTTGAGTTTTCAATAAGGTTCTGTCGTTGTATATCTCGTAAGCGTAATTTAAGGTCTTAAAAAAATTTATTTTTCTTATTACTTTTATTATCTATACTTTGTTGTACACAAGCTAACCCAAATCCAATTGAAAAAAAGGTAATTTCTTTTACTCAGACATTGCAGGAAAAAATAAAATTTGAAAGTCAAATGATAAAATCAAGGTGGCAAAACAGCATACAAATTACTGAATTTCATTTTTATTTTATGTCAGCGGATTTTAATATGGTAGAATGTTCCTGTCCTACAGCCTGCTCAGTTGACATATATGACGTCAGCGTGTCATCGACCTACTGGCCCTCTACAACCTACAGCAAAGAGTATCTAGTTCCAGAGAACATTTCAGAACACGAGGCAAGGTAATTGTTTCCCTACGCTCCTTTAAGAATTCCCCGATCTCAGAGATTTGTTTGTATTGTTTTAAGGGGTTTTTTAGTCCTGATCAACGTCATCATAGTTAGCATGTTCATGTAAACATCCTCCTCATGATAATCATTATCAAATGTTTGCTCTACCCGTGTTCAATCCTCCTTTTTACCCTATGCACTTTACTGAATCTTACTACAATTGCTCTTTTCAATAAGACAACGAACTTGTTCTAGTTACTCAACACCCTTATCGATCACAGTTGTAACTAATACTATATATATATTTATTGTGGTGAATTGTATTCAATGTCTTGTGTAGTATTATTGCTGTGATTCAAGCGGATAGCAACCCATGCTGCTCTAGTGACAATAAAATCTTGAATATTGTTAACATTCTATAACAAAAAATGTCTAAAAAAAAGTTTCAAAAAAATATCTAAAAACACGATCTGATAATATTTGATAGAAAATTAGACCTAGCTATAGAATGATACCAAGAACGGTAAAATTGAACCTGTATGTGTGAAACTAGCTTAGAAATATAATTTTGAGGTAACAAACATAAAATATACAATTTTGGGAACAAATATTGCCATAAATCACAACTTCAATGATGCCATTCAACCGCAACAAAGGGTCACCCTCTAAAAATGCATTCCGCACTATTGCTACCGTATTTAAAAAATCCAGGATTTTTTAATACTTGGCCGGTTTACTACAAATGAAATAAACCGTCTATATTGTATTTGTTGACTTTTAACTAGTTTTAAAACTTTCCAATTTTATCCTAATAATGTTCGCAACGGTCAAGTTTTTGAGAAAATGCCAAATCAGCTGAAGAGACTGGAAACCCTGTGTATTTCCCTTTGTTTTCAAAATCCTGTAATATCAGCGCTCAGGTAGGTCATTGTTATGTAAATGACGTTAGAGTGAAAAAGTGAACAAGTACTGTAGGGTATTGCACATACTCAGCTGTAATTCATACCAATACAGGGAAGTGACATAATTACTGTAGTGTACTGCACATGCTCAATTTCAATTTATTCCAAAATCAAATTGTAAAATACATATAAATTCCATAGATATTGAACCAAAATCTCTCTTTTGATAAAATGGATGTTAAACAAAATTAAAATTTATCTAACAGTTAAACTATTCATAATTGCAATCACTAGGTTTTTTTATGCGTGACAAAACGTGTGATTTATTATCGCTTCAGTGAAAGAAGCTTTTATAAATTATCATAATTTTATCAACATTCTTATGTAGGAACCATGAGATTTTTTTACAAAAATGTCAATTTTGTATTAATTATTCACCATTTACTTGGTTTGTGCAAAATCATATACATGCATGATTTTGTATATGTTGATTGTAGAAATATTTGATAGAGGGTCTAATCCTTAATTTAACTGTTAGATAAAACTAACATTAAAAAGCTAAGATGTACATCGAAGATAGAATTTGGGGTGATATCTATGAGAATGTTTGGTACTTTACCATTGGTGAAAGGAAACGTGTGAAAACATCGTCCAAAATTACTCCTAAAATATTGATCAAGTTTCATTGCAAACACTTCAGTGGTTTATGACCTTTTTGGGGACACAATTTTGGACACCGTACTTTATGGTGTAAAGTAAAAAAAATGTTTGTGTTCTATCAGGACGAGCCATCTTGAGTTAACAATATTTTTTGAAGAACTAAGTTTTGAAAAAGTGGAGCAGATTCCGGCATATGATATTCCAAGTCTGTTAGGTATGTTGCTGTTTATTTTTAGAATTTGTTTTGTTTGTAGGCCCTATTCATCTTGAATGTAATGCAATTCATAATTATATTTATGAGGGCTTATTCAAAATTGTGGGAGTTATCCTCTGATTATATAAACAATAATAATGATAATAATAATAGTAATGATGATGATGATGATGATGATTATGATGATGATGATGATGATGATGATAATAATGCTAATTTTATACGACGAATACGTTAAACATTATGTTTTGGTGTTTGGTGATAACGAAAATGGCGATGATGACGACAAAAACGAAGATGACAATGACGGTAACTTAACGAACATAGAACAAACTATAAGTGAATTGGAAATATTTGCTTGCCTACTGGCTGGATCACAGTAAACCTAGGTAACAATAATTTTAATTATCTCTATCATTTTGTTTTGATTTTATGATATTATGCCTAGTTTCGACAGTGACGATAAGGTTGATAATAATATTGGTGATGGTCAGAGTTATGGTGATGGTGACGATGATTTTGCTTTTCTATTTTAATTTATGTAAATAATGGCAAAATTTTCCTATCTATAGGTGATATTGGAGGTTACATGGGCCTACTTTGCGGGATGAGTTTAACTACTTTGTTTGAATTCTTCGACTTCATCTTTTGTACTGTAAACAAGACATGGAAACGACGATAAATTATTTATCCCAGTGTACCCGGAGTATGTACAGGAGGGAGGCTATAGTGACCTTCTGACATGCCGAGATTTAGGGGTGATTAAAATTGGCAAGCTCTAAGGGCCAAATTGTTTGTGATACAATACGTAGAGTTTGATTTTAAGTATAATTTTCTTGGAGTTGTAGTAGTATTAACAGTTGATAATTTATTTCAGTGAATAAACGTTTTGGAAAGAAGTAGGTGTTATTACTAGGTCATATATATGGCAAAATTGATTATCCGAATCATCCTATTAATTATTTGTATAAATGTAAATAGCAGTTGTTAAAATTTTTAATAGGCGTACAGAAACGTTATAAAGATTGTAAATGATATATATTATATAGGCCATTGATATAGGCATAGACAAATATAATGATGATGATGATATTTAAAACGAAAATATTTGACACTTTCATGCTTGGTTTCTATGGAAACAAAAAGTGGACTTCTGTTAAATTTTAAATTGTTTTTAAGATTTTTTTTTTTATAAAATATAATTTGCAATGATCATATATAATTAATACAAATACAAACAAAAAATGCTGTATTATTACCTATAGAAATAAACATTTACGACTGCTTATGTGTTTTTTTCATGAAAAAATAGAATGTTCAAATTTGCATAGCAATCATTGCTATGGTGATGTGTATAAATTATTTGTATAATTTATTATTTATTTGTAAGTATCAAAGTATGTTAGGAACAAGTTTCAGTCACTAGTTTTTATTATTTATGAAGTAAGGTCAATTTAATTGTAATTGTCTTAAAATAACAATTCTTAGCTAAAAATCGGCGGCCATTTTGAATCCACCATTTAGGCGTGCACCCCAAAGGGATTTTGGGTAATTTTTAGTTATGACCTCCCAAGGCCTATATTTTCAGAAAATACCAAATTTAGCCGGTAGTTTCCAATGCCACCTCAACCTTAAATAGTGAACTTTTGAGCCATAATCTGCCCAGCTATATGGGATACCTTAGGCCGATGGAGAATCTACTGATGATTGGGTAATTCATATAAAAAAAGCGAAGGAATAGAAAATCAAATTCCTGGAATTATCTAATTTGTGAAACTGCAGTCTCATAGGCCTAGTTGTGCATTATTTATTGCTATACAAAGTGTAATAGAGATAAAGAACTTTCATACTTATAGGGGTTAAATAATTGCATAAACAATCCATAATTACTTACAAAAGCACTAGTGTTTTAAATTTTAAACGCAATGTAAGTACCAACCTGATGAATGGAATTTTAAATGACAAACCATTATAAAGTTTTAGTGATCATTCTTAGTTGCGGATATAAGTGGGCGCGTAACAGACTGAATCCCGCGTACTCCTAAAATTGACCTGATCATTTTTTCTGGTTTTAATATCAGAATGGAGTGCACAGCTATTGTATATAAGGTTTCCCGGATGCGAAATCGGACGTACCATTGCAAGCAGGATATTTTTTTGCTTGTCAAACCATTATAGAGGTTTAAGTCCAGCCTAAATCACAATCCTGGATCCGCCCCTGAATATTTAGATGAAAGTAAGTTTTATTATTGTTTGTGGTATCCTCGGAATTCTGTTTGGATTTATAGTTTTCGATGTATTTTATGTAATTTCATTAATTAAAAAAAAAAGTAAAATCATATTAATTTCACTGTGTTGTATGCGAGTGTAGTTTGGTGCAATATGTTTCTTTGTTGTATTATTTTTCCACAGATACACAAGAACGTTTTGCTACTCGTTCTCGTACTCTCAATCATACTATTCTTTATATTCCACCTTGCCGTTTGAGGACCAGTGGTGAAAGGACTTTTATGATTGCTGGTCTTAAGCTTTAGAATGGTCTTCCTGCTACTGTCCGCGAGTCTCCTTTTGTGTCATGAACGACCCAAACAATAAAACAAAACCACTGTTGTTGGATGGAAAATGTCATTACTTTTAATGACGAATGATACTTTGAATAATATACAATGATATAAGATAATAAACTATATAGAAATGACACGGTACCCGGTTATACTGGCCCATCTCTTGAAATGGCCGAAATGAACACCGCACAGCAGTAAGCACTTACAGAAATTGGTCGTGAAATACGTAGACAACGTCTAGAGGCCTATGCACGCTGACTGGCCTACATACCCAAGCTCGTCTGTTATGCATCACTGGACTAGTCCAACAACAGAGGACCCTATATAGAATACCCAAGGGCCGTTCAAACACAACTTTATTTTTCTCATTGCTTCAAAAAACGCCTTCTCTGTCTCTTTTCAAGGAACTAACTGTTACCTCTCTGTTTTGATTTTTCTTATTTTTCTTTGCTTTTCTGTTTTTCTTTTTCTTTTTAAAGCCACTTGCGTAAGCAAATGGATGCTTGATATTATGTGCTCTATAAATGGCCAACTTTATCAATACCAATACAAGTACAACCGTAACACAAAATTATTGATCCATTTGACATTATAGAGATTTTTAAAGCCGGTCTCCCGCCAATTTTAGTTCCATTGCAAAAGTTAGTTCCCGTGGTCTGGATCTTAGGAGACTAAGCCATTTCAGGGAGCTAA
>JAOTQE010064933.1:0-17924 GCA_025631205.1 Nesometra sesokonis
ATATATTTAATATATATTTTAATAGAAAGGTCGACTTTGTTAATTTCGTTCTGGTTAGTGATACATTTCAATGATGAATGGTACATCAAAGTTTATGAATTTTCCAGAGGGCCAGGTTGCAACATCTCTACATTTTACGCCTGCTTGGTTTTTCCATTTATTAAAATTCTCAATTTTTTTCTGCATCAAATTTTTTGCTATCACTTTGATTGAAATTCAAGTTTGACTATGGTTTAATTTGTTTTTATTAATTTTATTTATAATCTTTCATAATATTTTTCTTATTATTTACGTATTATTCAATTGTTTATTAAACTTTTTATTAGGAGAGTAGCTGGTTTAGTTTGTCCATTTTTGTTAGTGATACAATACAATGGAAGGACCATGACAGTGAGGAGATGGATGACAACCCTCCAATGAGTTTTGCCAATTTTTATTTTTTTTAAAGTAGATTTATATGGTGTTGATTTGTATCCTGGTTCTTGTATGGTTCCCAAGACCATTTTAAAAACAGCGTATATGACCTAAATTTATAATATGATATATACCACTGACATGTTAATAAATAAAATACAGGGGCGGATCCAGGAACCAACTAAAGGGGGATGGGGGCCCTTTCCAAGGTCCAGGTGGTGTGGTTCCTGGATTGATTCTGATGAGCAAAAAAAAAATGTTATTTTCCCATATAGTACGTGTTTTGTACCCTTTTTATGTTATGGATTACCTATATTTATATCTATTTTTTTTATTTTTAGGGTCAATTTTTGACCTGGCGCTCCTAATATAAGGGGGCACAACTACGCTTTGCCGATAATAGGAAAGCACCGGATGCCCCCCCCACTTTAAATCCGCGCCTCAAATAGGGTATAAAAGTCGTGCGTACAGGGGTAGCCCCTTTAAAAAATATAACATCCTCAAACAAGGTAGGTCTACCATGTTAAACTATTAGGAAGATCTACCTAGAACCACATAGAACTACCTAGTAACTAGGTAGTATATTTGTTGATGCCCTGTTGATACCTGAAGCTCTATAAGTAACTGATTGTCATGGTGTCATTCTAATTAGTTTGAAGGTCTATTAATGGCTGTATTTTTCTAATGTAGGTTATTGTTCACCATATCCTCAATAGGATACCTTGGGAGGTTAATTGAGAGATTTATGGGTCTTGGTTGTAATGGGATATTATAGATGGGTAGCAAGGTTGGTGTATGGTAGTTATTGTAATGTTAACCCTGTTAACTACCTATGTTTATCTTTTTACCACCAATATCTACCATGTTAACAGAGTTGTTTTTTCAAAGGGAGGTTACAACAATATTGGTTACAGTCTTTCTGTTGAATTTAGAATTAATTCATTCTGTCATTACTTTATTATCATTTGTTCAAATAAGCAATTACAATACAGAAGATGTAGCTTTTATACAAGTTTGCAAAAAAATGTTGGTTTCACAATGGCAGTCCACGAATAAGGTTAAGTACAGTATGGATATTTAAGAAACGTTTCGGAACATGTGTTAAGCTGGCATATTTCAGTTTACATGAGTCTAGCATAATTTTTTTTCTGATAATAAAATGGACTAATTTTTTGCTAAAGAATTCTGTGAATGAAGGAACCCCAGGATACAAAATTGCCAAATTGAATCATTGCCCAAACAGATTATATTTTCTTTGGAAGCGGATATCAACTGAAGACCTTTGTGAATGAAATAAAACAATTGATTTATCTATTTCATACATTCCTCATACAGTCTTTATCAGTAATTTTAATACATTGACCTGACAAATGTCATGTGAATCATTGATTTTAGTAAACTCTTTTTGAACTCGATACCTCCTATACAAATCTTTTATTATATTGTTAGAGCAATGTAATGGTTAAGTGTTTAAAAGTTTAAATAAAAAAACAATCAATGCGCTGTTAAAACTGGAAATCGGAATAAAGCCACCCTTGTACAAAGCCACCCCTGTATAAAGCCACCCAACAATGGATTAATCCATTTTACAATAGGGGTGGACAATGGGATATTTGTCTTGATGTGGTCTACAAAAGGTATTTGCTGCAGTGCTATGAATGGATTTGCTATGAATGTCTTTGTGTCATCAACTTTTGTGCATTATGAATTAGAAATTGGATGTGCTTTTTTTCAGTAATACTATTTTTTTTTTACTTTACCAATGACTGACTGACTTATATTTTTACTTATGTAAAAAATATTTACTTATTTACTAAATGTTTATATTTATTTTAACATAAATACTAAATGTTTATATTTATTTGAACATAAAATATGATTAATAACAACATGATTAATAACAAATAATTACAATTAATATTATTACAAACACCTCATTGACCACCCCTATCTTACGATTGATTAATCCATTGTTGGGTGGCTTTATACAGGGGTGGCTTTATTCCTACATTCGTTGCAATTTTATATAAATAGAGCTATAATACCAAAATGAGGGACAAAAAAATGGGAAGGGAATTCCTCCAGGCTATCCTCATTGTTAACCAAGGTCAAGAACTAAAAGAGCACTGGTCAACAACAATTGTGTTTTGGTCATCTCGGACTCAGAAAACTAACTGACATCTTTGTATTTATATTATCATTGACTCTATTTTTATTTTTTTATTTTGTAGTTATATCGTCGTTGATGCCAAACCATTCCGGGACGTACATCAACCAGGCTCCTCCAGAAATCAAGCAGCTGCTACAAACAGATGCATCATGGGACTTTGACATTCTCTCACTAGAAAGGATAACATTACACAGGTATGTACAATAAGATACAGTAAACTAGTACTGTATTCAACTATGCTGTTTTAACCAGTTCAATATTTTGTAGTATTGAACTGCGTGTGAGTAATATCCAACACCAAGCTGCTGCCACTTCAAGAAAGCGAATATGTGGCAGAGCCAAGCCAAATGAGACATAAGTCTGAAAATTGAAAATTGAGTTGTTTTATGGATTATAAAACTACACATTATTATCTTTAACTTGCAAAAAAATCAGTTTCATACGATGTTTCCTTGCGAAGTTATGAACAATCAAATTTCGAACAATTAAAATGTAAGTTTAATTACCTGAAAAAATATTGTACTCGCTGTAATTCCTGATGATGACATAATTTATACGATAAAAAAGATTCATCACTGACCTCCTACACAATTTTCCCCTAGTAAGTGAATTTCATATTTTTTCCAACAAATTTATGTTGAAATATTGAATCGTCGTGCCATGATGGCATGTATCTCCTTGCTTGGATATACTTTCTTACTTGAACTGGACCTCGGATTTTGCTGTGGCAAAATATTACTATTGAACTCATTCAATATTTTTTGATATCTCCTCAAAGGCATTTAGTATAGTTATGATACTTCTTTATTTTCATTTCAACATTAGGGAGAAAAATGAGATCAAGTTGATTGATCCAACATGAACACTGGCAACTTGGTCGCCCTGGTACAGAGCCCTAAAGTTACCACATTGACCCTGGTATAGGCCCGCTATGTTGAATATGTAATCCTAGTCAGTCTGTGATGTTGGCATAATATACCCTGGTATAAACCCATTGGCATTGAACATGGGATCACAGTTAGTGTTTCATGTGGACATATAGCCTGGTATAAGCCAACTACCATTGAACATGGAATCCCAGAGTCAATGTGGACATATACTCTGCTATAAGCCCGCTAAATTGAATATAGAATCCCTGTCAGTGTGTGATCTGGACATATACCCTGGTATAAGCCAACTACATTGAATATGGAATCCCAGTCAGTGCGTGATGTGGACATATACCCTAAAATAAGCCTACTAACATTGAATATAAAATCCCAGTCAGTGTATGATGTGGACATATACCCTAGTATAAGACCACTAACTTTGAACATGGAATCCCAGAGTTCGTGTTGGATGTGGACATATACCCTAGTATAATACCACTAACATTGAACATGGAATCCCAGTCAACGTGTGATGTGGACATATACTCTAGTATAAGCCCACTACAGTGAACATGGAATCCCAGTCAATGTGTGATGTGGACATATACCCTAGTATATTATAGCCACTTCATTGAACATGGTATCCCAGTCAGTGTGTGATGTGAGCATATACCCTGGTATAAACCCACTACATTGAACATGGTATCCCAGTCAGTGTGTGATGTGAGCATATACCCTGGTATAAGCCCATTGACATTGAACATAGAATCCCAGTGAATGTGTGTGCAATTATGTAAATATTACTTGCCAATTTTCATACTGATAAAAATTCATCCAAAGTTTGTGAATACCTTGTCCTTTGTTTTCCGCAAGTGATTTTTTTTTAATTCCATATTAAAACAAAGAAAGTATATACATTAACAATAGTATAAAAGAATGAATAAATATATATTGCAATGGAACTAAAAATAGAAGAAACATACCTGAGCAGATTAAAAAAAAACTGGTATAGGCAAGATTTAAAGAAAAAGTTGGATTAATGTTAATAATTTCATTTGAACATATCCAATTCAACAGATATCTGATATGTAACAAAAGTTATTTTATTTTGACAATAGTGTATTTTTTATAATAATCATATAATGTTTATTTAAAGTAGTAATGCCTGTTGATTTTACAGTAAATAGTGTATTTGGTAGCTTTAAAGGCCATATTGCGGGGATTTAAATTACAAACCTAAGCGGTTTTGCTAACCCTGTTCTAAACCTTATCTTTAATTATAACCAAAAAAATCCAGTAATAATTATTGTACATAGCATTGTAAAAGCACAAAATGAATGTCATTAATCATTGTATTTGCCAGAATGAAGTATTGTTAGAGAGCTTACAATGACTAGATAATTAGCATGTTTTATCCTTAACGAACTACTTGCATAATTAAAAAAACTGACATGTGTTAATGAATGCATGGTTGGTAGCACACCAATATTCATAATCAGTTCTTGATTAGTTAAGTATAGTAACCACCCACTGGTCCTCCTGTTAAACTGAGGTCACCTAATTATTTTGTATTTAAGGATGATGACATAATTGATGTCGAAATGTTGAATCTCATCACGATGGCATGTATGCATTATACTTTGATGATGATATAATTAATGTTGAAATATTGAATCCCATCATGCTGTCATGTATTTCAATATTTGAAGTATACATTAAACTTTGATGATGCCATAATTAATTCTGAAATATTGAATCCCATCATGGTGTCCTATATTTTAATACTTGGAGTATGCATTATATTTTGATGATGGCATAATCAATGTTGAAATATTGAATCCCATCATGATGGCATATGTTTCAATACTTGTTTTATGCATTATACTATAATGATGATGATGATGTAATTAATATTGAAATATTTAATCCCATCACAGTGTCATGTATTTCAATACTTGGAGTATAGATTGTACTTTGATGATGGCATAATTAATGTTGAAATATTGAATCCCATCATGATGCCATATATTTCAATACTTGGAGTGTGCCTTTCTTGAAATTAATTATTGAACCTTTTTTTAAAGGCTCTCTTCCATTAATTAACGACTAGTAGGACACATCTCGTGGACTTCGGTGAACCCTTTATTGTTAGGAACCGAACGCCATAAATTTCAATCACTCATGGGTATTACATTTTGTTTGTACAAAATGAATCTTCTAAGATTTTGTAGAGCTTTTGATAAAACAATTTTGAAGATTTGATATACTTCCATTTAGTCGCAAAAGGTTTAATGCTTTTAAACTTTTGCTTGCAACATCAATAAGAGCAGAACTATTATTGGCGGAAGAAGTTGGCACAGCAGTTGCGTTTCGGATTTTCAATCATGAGGTCAGGGTTCAAGGCTCACTCTGGTCAGCTGTTTTTGTTCTTAGGCAAGATACTTTGTCCATGTTGCCTCTCTCCACCCAGGAGTGTGAATGGGCACATGGGAGGTACAAATGTCATATGCTCTCATTACACCTGCAGCATTACAGAATGGATTGTATTCCATAGGTGTTTGCTCCAACAGGGATGTAGCTAGAAAAATCCAAGGGTGGGCCAGCAAAAATGTAAGGGTGGGTGGCATGATGACTAAAAACAGTACTTTTACCTTTTTCAGAGGCTTTGGGTGGGTGGCAGGTTAAATTTAGGCTGGGTGGAAGGCCTTAAAATAAACTTTAGGGTGAGTGGAACAATTTTAGGGTGGGCGGCCCCGCCCACCTCCGCCCTGCATAATTACATCCCTGCTCCAAGGACTGGGGTAATAATTTTGAAGTGCTTAGAGACCTTAGCAATAAGCGTTTTTTTTTTTTAAATGTCAATTATTATTGTAATGATCATCTAATTTTAAGGTTATGATGCCATGGAATTATTCTAGAAAAGTAAATCAAATCCAACCTTTTATTAAAAGTGATCAATTTTTTATGTGGAAAACTATTTTTGTTTATTTTCTAGGCCCTTGGTGAACCTTGGAATGAGCATATTTACACGTTTTAATGTCTGTAGTTATTTAAATTGCTCGGAGACTGTATTACGTAACTGGTTACAGGTGATTGAGGCAAATTATCACTCCTCTAACCCCTATCACAACTCAACACACGCTGCTGACGTACTACACACAACGGCGTACTTCCTGAATAAGGATAAATTAAAGGTAATTTTGGTGTTAGTTTTACAAGATAGTTTGATCCATGGAGCGTTGTGGTCAGTAGTGAACAATTCATCGATATACATAATTATACGTAACTTGAATTTTCTGTCCAGGGTGGGCCCAATTCAGACATAAAGTTGAACCTCTTAAGTGGACACCCTCGGGTCCGGTAATAGTGTCTGCTTACAGGATGTGTACGCTTACCAGAATTTATGTCAATAGAGGGCCAAAAATTGTAAAATCATGTAGACGTATGTTTATGTCCCACATTTCAAAATAATAATAATATAATTGTCCATGGCTGCTCATGGGAGGTGGTTCCTTGCAGGAGGTACCAAATGCACTGATTAGATAGGAAAACCAAACAGGTATTTGAATAAGTGTCTAATATAGGAGGTGTCCACTTACAAGATGTGTCCGAAATTTTTATAATTGTTTTTGTTTTATTTCAGCAATGTTTTGAAACATATGACCAAGTTGCATCGTTGATAGCAGCAACGGTACACGATGTAGACCACCCAGGAAGGACCAATTCATTCTTATGTAACGCAGGAAGTGAACTTGCTATTCTTTACAATGACACGTAAGTCAACAAAAAAAACCAACTGTATACTCGAGTAATTAAGGTGCGGGTAAACCATTTCAAAATCAACAGCTCAGGTTTATTTTAGGCTGGTTCATCACAAGATATTGTTTTTTAAACTTCTGGGCATTTGCCTTCTTCCTTTATATTTTATTACATATAATGTACGATGGTGTAAATTCATATATTAGTGCCATCAGTAGAAATTCTAGTATGTGAAAAGTATAGGGTTTATATATTTTTATGTATGTTTTGTTATATTTTGTATATGGATATGATATCTGAAATAAAAGAAGAATGAAGGAATGAATGAATATTATTATTCTTTATAAATTCATATACTTTATATATCATTATCTTTATTGAATATCTGGAAATGTATTTCTGGAAGTAAACACTGGAAGACAATCTCCTACTCTTTCTTGAAGAGTATACTGTATTGTTTAACATGTACATGAACCATGTTGTACACAGGACCAACAGCTTAATGTCTCATCCAAAAGACATTACACTAATAATTTGTTTTTGACACTCCAGGTTTTGTCTCTATGCACTCAAGCATTGACAATAAATTAGATGTTGACCTGGATTTCAGATCTTAGCACAAACTCTCAGCATAATTTTATTTTTTCTATTATTTATTTATTTTTTTAAATATTTTACCCTATGTCTACATTTGTTATTTACAGAGCTGTCTTAGAAAGTCATCATGCTGCCTTGGCATTTCAAGTAACAACCAAAGAAGATAAATGTAACATATTCAAAAATATGGATCCGTAAGTAAAACATTAATCGATCACATTACGGAGCTTCCAAGTCTCCAGGATTGTCCTGGAGTCTCCAGAAATTTTGGGATCATCACCCGAACATAAATTACCCTATTTATTTCAAATTATTGGTTGAAATGCACAACTATGAAGTTCAGTAATGTTTTGGTGAACAGAAATAGCACATTTTGACAGTGATAATATAAGCTGTTAGAAACTATCATTTCGTAACAGGCAAGGAGTTGAGCTTATAAATAAGGGTATTTGTACATACATTTCAGAAAGGGTAGACATTACAAATGTGGTAAGACGACCACAAGAAAATCTCAAAAAATTCTGTATTTACAACTTGGGATCTCTGATTTTCATATATTTTTTTGTGACATCCAATAGTGAGACTTTTCACCACATAACATCAACCACATAAAGCTTTCTAACAAACAGAAATCATAAATGAAGGTTAGAAATTTGCCCTATTGAGTTGTATGAAAAAAACGGTATGTGATCAGGTTCAGGTCTGAATTGAAAGGCGAGCATATATACCTGCAAATATACAGCACCACTCCCTATGATATTGTAATTTTCAAACAGGTTCTTTCTCTTCTGTTGTCAGGCTGTGTTCATTCGTTGTTCGGTGAATCCAAACTCTAAAAATTTTCATTTTCTTCTATCATATGCCATTCTAAGTTGCTGAGTTAGGGTGTTTGATGATTTCATCTCTCCAGCTTTTCTTTTGGCTTCCTCCTCTTCTTTTGTAATTTCTTGTTTGCCATTCTGTGAGCCTCTTTGTTCCTCTTTTCTTTGTCTTCCTCTCCCTCTTTTGTCATTTCTTGTTTGCTATTTTGTGAGTCTCTTTGTCCACCTATTGTCATGTGTTCTTGTTAAGTGTCGTACCCATCTAGAGCTCCCAAGATTCTGGGATTGCTCTGGAGTCTCCAGGAATTTTGGATCATCTTCCTGGCTCCTGGAATTATGTTTGTTTAAAAATATTGCTTGGCAGTTAGCAACTATGAAGTTTAGTAAAGTTTTGGGGAACAGTAATAATAGCACATCTTAGCAGTGACAATAAATGTTAGAAACTATCATTTCATAACAGCTTATAAATAAGGGTATTTGTACATACATTTCAGAAAAGGTAGACATTACAAACAGTGCTAGGACGACCACAAGAAAATCTCCAGGAATCCGTTTTTACAACTTGGAACATCTGCCAATCTCCATTTCATTTCTTTATTTTTTTTCTAAAACATACTTGACCTTTGTTTCCTTCTTTATGAGTTATCTTTTCAGTTGAAAAGTTTAAAAGTTAGGGTTAAGTTTTATCAGACAAAAATTGTCTAAATAAATAAATTAACATAAATCAATTTCTTTCAGGGATGATTATCGGATGTTAAGGCAGACCATCATAGACATGGTGTTGGCGACCGAAATGACCAAACATTTTGAACATCTCAACAAGTTTACAACAAGTATTATCAAAACAAATATAGAAGATTGCTCTATGGTAGGTGTTTTTCAATTATTTTTAACTTGAGAGGTTTGTTCTTAGCTCTGACTTGGAGCCAAACAACTACCCATTTGATAAAGTAACTTTGGATGCATTTATACTACACACTTGTGTTATTTTTTAACTATATTTATATTGCCTGGGGCCCAAAACGTAGCATTTATACTTGATATCTAACAACCCATGTTAGACAGGAAGCCTCATAAAACGCAATGAATAGTGGGATTCATGGTCCAATTATTGGCCTATGCAGCCAGTGCAATTAATTGATGAATTTTTATGAGAGGTCAAGCCGTAGCCTTTGGCAACATATATACAGGCTCTGAGGCTACGTTCAGACTCAACGATTAAGCGTACTCAGCGTACGATTATCTGTGTCTGAAGTCCCTAATCCGGAGAATAACTTGTGCTCCCTGCAAACCCCGGTTTAGCGTAAGCTACGGAGCTACGTCTCGTACACCTGAATGGTTTTGTCCTTGTGTTACGTGTTGTCCAATCACAATTTTCAATCAGTCTGCATTGGCCAATCAATTACGGATCACTGGTCATAGAAAATCCCATTGGCGGCAATTTTAAATTTGCTTATGACTTGCGCTACGCCTTGTGTCCGAACACCTCGGTCGTTACGCCACAGATTAGCTTGCGCCTTGCTTACGCTAAGCTCCGCTTAAGCCATGGGTCTGAACATAGCTTGAGGTTATGAATCCCTAAATTTTGTGGATTACTTTTTACGCAGGTGGTTGTAATTACACTAAATCCGATTTCGTTTATTAGTTTTAGTACACACTATTTCACTTATCCATGTTAAAGTGTGTAGTATAGGCATCCCCTATGGGTACATTTATACTACACAGTTTAACACTGATTATCAACACTGTATTGCAATAGAAAAAAAACCCTATTTTCATCAGTTAAATTGAAAACAGATGTGCCATCTATGTTTCACCTTGTCAGAGCCAGAGCAGATGACAGTTATGAAAATTATGTTACTCAAAATAAGAAGCTGGCAAAACCATCAAGTTGTGCACAAGAAGTTATTGAGAAATAAGCAAATAAACAACAGGAAATATAAACAAATACAAAGGAATTTTTTGTTTGTATAGTTTGTCAAATAACTACTGTGGTTCGATTTTAGTAATTGACCCCTCATTTTAAAGCTTGCAAAAAGTATAATATAATTTTAATAATAACTCAATTTTCAATTTTCCTACAACTTGGTGATTTTGCCGTGTCACACCTCATACGACTACATCACCTGTTTATTTCATCCAACAGGTAAGCGCGTCACCTGGAGGGATCTCTCTCACATCCAATAGCCATGTTACACCGGAGAACCGTGCCCTTATACGAAGAATGCTTATCAAATGTGCTGATGTTTCAAACCCCACCAAACCTCAGGAACTTTGTGTCGCTTGGGCCGACAGAATAGCAGAAGAGTACTTTGCCCAGGTTTGTATCATAATAAGAAATTTGTGAACAAATGACGGTTAAGCCTCATTTCCAACTTAGACAAATCAGAAGGGGGTTCCCTTTGAAAAAAATAACACCCTCTGACTAGGTAGATTTACCATGTTAAATTACTAGGGAGATCTACCTAAAACCAAAGAGAACTACATAGTATTATAGTATATAATTACCCTTTCTTTTGATGTTATTAATGCCTTAAGGTTTATTCTAAATGATGGCTTTATTTTCTTATTTATACCTGTGGAGTATTGTTGACCATAACCTTGGTAGTATCCTTTGACATGATAGTTTTTATATTGTTAACCCTGTTAACTACATTTATCTACCTTGTCACTACCATTATCTACCATGTAAACAGTGTTACTATTTTCAAAGGCTTTAGATCTAAAAAAAATTGAACTGCCCAAGTGTGACCGATCAAAATCTCAAATACCTAGATTGAATCCTTTTTTATATATTTCTTTTGGGCTTTTTGGGCTAAAACTTAAACTTACCCCGAAAAAAATATATGAAACGCATAAAAGTTATCTAGAAAATTATACAAATTACATAAAGTTATCCAAAATATAACCTATATGAATAAAAGTAAATTAAGTTATGTAAAAGGAAGTTAATAAAAACTAAAAAACTAATGCATGGGATGGAATAGTCTGGTTTTCCAGTTGTGACATTGAACAGGGCCAGCCATCTGTGTGTTACTTGCTTCAAAGAGATTTATTCAATTGGTAAAAGAAAAGCAGAATTATTGTAATAATAAAAATAAAGGGAACATTTATAATACACTTGTTATTGTTACTACCGTAATTTGCAACCAGTGCTGGAAAGTGGACATAATGTTTACACATTTAATGGCATTTTCCTTCGCTAAGTGTCACATCCTGTCCCACTTCTAAATATTGGCATTAAATTCTGTTGTCCACGACGAAGGATGTGTGAGCCAATACATTGGCATAACCCTCTACTCATCTCAAAAGATGTAATGGGTTATTTAAGTTTCAAGCCATTTTGTACACTGGGCCTAGAGTTTATTTCCCTTATCAACATAGATGACTTGTTACAGTATATAAACTTGTTATATGTATAATATTTTATAAATTTTATTTGTTTTATTTTTCTTTCTTTAGACGGAGGAGGAGAAACGTAGAGGTTTACCCGTTGTTATGCCTGTATTTGATAGGCTTACCTGTAGCATTCCAAAATCACAAACTTCATTTATTGAATATTTTATCAATGATATGTTTGATGTCTGGGATGGTAAGATACTGTATCTTTTGTTTTACATTCATATTTTTTATTTGGATTTGTGTATGTGTCAAAAATAACCCACAAAGATTTAAAGTGGGCATCTGAGATGTACGAGATCCCACCACAGAATGTGTCTCAATGTTTGAAAATATCAATTGCACTTGGTACATTCTAATATTTAATTTATTTCATCCGCATCTAACAGCGATAAACGCCTATTACAGGATGGATAAACTATATTGTGCTTATAAACTAAGACTCATTACGAGGCTTAGGCAGTGGTGTTGTTTTCGTGAGAATAATCGTAGTGCTTGGTCAGGTTTGAACACAGGACTTCTGTGTCCTGCTACAGCACCACTATATAGATTACAATATAACTTGTAGTCTGAACTTGACAATCTTACCATAGGGGCAAACACACGCAAACAAAATTGAGTTTTGAACTTTGATTTTTACATCGCGATGGAAATTTCGAGTTTTATGTATGTGAACAGAAAACTTTCAAGAACTCTCACAAACAAGTTGTGAACCAATGCGCAGTTCGTCTTGTGATTTTTGAGAATTATTGCCATAATTTTTCTGAGCACTGTGTGTTGTGAATCTGCTGTGCATGATATCTTTTGTGTGTATAATAATTATAATAATACTGAAAAAGTTTTACAATAATTATAGTCCTAGTAATAGTTTAACGATTCACTCATTATATTGTTTTACTACCTTGTGTATTATGTTTATGTACTGTTTGTTTTGTATTTACCATGAGCAGAATTTTCATTTTGGTGGATGAATAAATTTATCTTATCTTGCAAAAAGAAAAAAAACACTTTTTGATCGTGATCCTAACAAAAATTGATTTTCAAATCTCAATTTTTTTTCCGCATGTGCGAACGCCCCTAATAAGTAAATCCAAAGATATGAACATCTGAAACTTTTGATGTATGGAATCATGGTTTGAGAAAATCACTTGCAAAGTAATCTACAAATGAACAAATGCCCCATGCTCTATTTATTATTTCATATGCTGAAACACAAAGAGAGTAGAAATCGATTCTAAAACTAGGAATTGGGAGATAAAATGCTTTGGGAATCCTAAGTATATTAACAGCAAAGGAGATGCATATTCAGAGTCTCCTCCTCTAAATTAGTAATATAATATATGTAATAGACCTCGCGGTAGTTGAGTCGTTATGACATTCGGCTGTCACGCCGATAAACCGGGTTCAATTCTCGGCGAGGACGGCTCTCAGTTCACTCAGCTGTGAATGAGTACCTTGTTGAAATATACCAAGGAGGTTAAAAAGGCAGCATGGAAAGGAACTGGTCACCCTACCACACAATGCCGAGGCTTATTACAATGAGCTAACAGCTCATTCCCCTACATTCAGTGTTGAGTATTAGGCTACCTTTACTTTTGATGTACTTAGATTTATATAGCACCTTGCACAGCAGAGTCTCAATGTGCTGTGGAACAGATGTTACACATTCATATGACTTTCTACTCTCCTAAGGGTCATGTCATGCATGCTCTTTCTTCTTTATGGAACAGAACATCAGGGTAATTCCCCTACTTGTCTCGAACAATGTCCTGGGTTCTTTATAGTGTACATGAGCCATTTGTGTACACTGGGCCTACGGTTTGTAGACTTATCCGAGACGTCTTGTTACACCACCAGAACTATGGTGCGAGTAAGCGTCAAAGCTGTGCTGTTGTTTTTGCTATGGTTCATGGTTTCTCTGCCTCAGCCACTGAGCCATACAACTCATCACTTCCACTTATAGAATTCGGTTATCAACACAACTAATATTTTTTTTCTTCTGTTTCAGAGTTTATTGATTGTCCTGAAGTAATCGCACACCTACAAAGTAATTACAGACATTGGAAAGAAGCTGAAATAAAAGAACAAGAAATGAAACTAGAATGACGTGAATCAGAAGAAAACTGAACAATTTGACAATAAAAACAGAGACAATATTTTGCTCAAAATGTATTGAAAGATTCCATATATTTTACAGGAATTTGATAAGTTTTATAAATGTACAGTGTTTAAATTGAATATAACTTGATCATGTTTATCATATAGTCAAGGCTATGTGTAATGGAGTAAAACTCCCTTAAAACTATTCAGCCTCTCTCAGCTTGAATTATTTTTGTACGATAGAAACCATGAGGTCATAATTGATGTCATAAATGATGTTGTTCCTGGTGCTAATATGTAGTATTAATTGAATATTTTGTTTGTATTGATTTAGTTTTATATCAAAATTAAGGATCATGTTAAATCGAAAAGCACTTCCATTAGAAACAAATATATGAACAGACCATCAATTTAAAAACACATATCCCATATAAATATCACATTTTTTAGTAAAATTTAAAATTAAATCCACAACAATCACTTATATATAACAACCACATAATTTTAACAGTCACTTTTATGGTCATCCACCTAAAAGAAGGGCTCTTCTTCTGAACATTACGGCTCATAAGGGCTTATTCCCAGTTTTTGTAATACTAGTTCACCACAGTCATTGTATAGCTGGGTAGACTGAAGTAATGTAAAGTGCATTACCCAAGTGCAAGCAACTGGAAAGTATGTGGAAGCAGTTGGCACAGTGGCTGTGTTTCGGACTTCCAGTCACGAGGTCAGGGGTTCGGGCCTTACTGTGGTCGGCTGTTTTTGTTTCTAGGTAAGACACTTTATCCACACAGCCTCTCTCCATCTGTTTCCACAGTTCATCTAAAGACCAAAAAACTATGTACAACTTCCATTTAAAGATGTTTTAAGACCAAAACTAAATTAATCGCACTACCCAACTACTGTCTTCTTTAGAGAACTTCCTACAATGACCAAAGCTACAAATTGGAAAGCCTGATTAACACGATGGCTGCCAAGAATGTGATATCATGTCAGTGTATCACGTCCTAATGTGTACATGCGATGTGCCATAGACATGAGCTCATGTTTTTTTATATTTACAAAAATACCTCAGAATTCCTTTGTGTCCTTCTAAAATTATATTGCATGCTGCCACCTACAGTACGGTTGGAGAAATGCAAACTCTCATGTTGCCTAATATGGTAACTACCCAAGGGATGTATACAATAATTGCCCCCTCTATTATTTGGGGAAAAATTATTAGCCAAGTTACCAAGGTTATTAAAATTTTATAGCAACCTCTCTTTGGTCTGGCGCATTCCGTCAATTTAAAAAATACATAGTGTAAGGGAATGTGATAGGACAAACAATTACATCCATTTTGGTTGGTTCACAATATGGTGCGCCATCTATCGGATGCTGCGGACAGCCCGATTTCCAACTTCTGAGTCGACTTCGAGGCTACTGCGCAGTGCAGTCTAATGCTCGCTTACCAAGGATTCCAAAAATAGCAAAAGCAGAGGAAGAATTCGAAAAACGGTCTAAATAATAGAAAGGAAATATACAAGATGTGTTGTTTACTTTAGTCTTAGACTGTAAACATGAAAAGTCTCCACACAGTATGCAGGCTAGGCAGCTAAAAGGTGGATAGGCCTGCTAGCCACTAGGTCAACCTTTCGTTGATTTTGACCTTTTCCCATAAGACCTTGCGGATTCCGGCCTGTCCGCTGCAACCGATAGATGGTGCACTCTATTGTGAATCCTCCGAATTAAATATAAATTATTTTAGTTTGAACCATAGATTGATTAAGTAGAAAGAATTCATGTAATTTAATAATGTCTATAAAGACAATGATAAAATGTATTTATAATATTGAAGATAAAATATATTTATAAAATTGAAAGGTTTTTTTTTTTGAAAACTCAGCATCAGGATTTTTTGAAGAAATTTAATGAATTTATATTTTTACACTAAAAAATTGTAATCATATTTATACATGCAGTCATCCCTTCCTTAACCAACACCTTTAAACCGTCCATTTTTTTTGGATAGAAGACCTTGTCAAATTTATTAAGTCTACTGCAGTTACTGCAGTAATCCAGGGTCATTGTGTTTTCTTTGGTGACTGCATTAACACACAGCCACACATCGACATGTTGTTTTCAGTAACTCTTTTTCAGCTACTGAGCTAATACTATTCTACCTGAATTTCTGCAGTAACTGCAGCAGGATAATTTGTGACATGTTCCCTTAGATAGAATACAGTTTAGCTATGTTTACTCTGGTTTCAGGTTATAACCTGACAAGTATAATACTATAGTTTTGGAAGAGCTGGTTGCAGCAAGTGGTTGAATATTTCTTAAACTTTCTCCCACAATTTGTGCAACACGCTTCACAAAGCTATTTCTTCAACATGAAAACTGCTTTGAACAATGAGCATGCTTCGATTGATTATGCAAATGTTTTGATCGATGATTCAAATGCTTTAATCAATGAAAAAATGCTTGTGTCAATCAAATACATACTGAATTTTGAACGATGAAACATGCTTTGAACGATGAAACATGCTTTGATCGATTAATGAAGTGTTTCGATTGATGATTCTAATCTTTAGATAGATGTAAAATGATAAAATATGAAAATGGTTTCAAAGCAGTCTTCACAGCAATTTTAACGTCAAATGTGTTCCACAAACTTAGTGAGGTTTCGCATCTTTACGAAATACGAAAACGACATAAGTTCTTGTAACGTTTAAATTGAACACCTTGAATATCTGCCACAGTTGGTCAGTATTTTAGGACGATCATCAACGATTCGTAGGTGGACAATTTGATATATTTTTAAACACACTTAGGAACATTCAAAAATTGAAGTGTGACGTTTTCATTTTTGTATTTCGTAAATTTGCGAAACCCCACTAGTGTGTAAAGAATCCATCAAGTTGTTTCATATCCCACCCATTTTGAGCTCTGATGTTGGAGCTGTAGTGCTATCCAGCTGATTAATCATTGTTTTTCATGGGTGGAAGGTTATTGTGTTTGAGTCAGAGCTATTGAGTCTTATGAGAACTTTTTTAGGATCACTAAAACCTTGTATTAAATTTATCATGTAAATATAATCGTAAATTCTTTATTTTTGAAAACTTCATAATTTAACTTTAGGTGATATGAAAGAAGTATGGACCAATTTGTTTCAATTGGAATAAAAAATGTTTTTATGCAATGTTAATTTATTAGTACAGTTAAACCTCTCGTAAGAGGACACCCTTGGATCTGGAAAAGTGTCCCCCTACCGGTGTTTGTGTACAAAAATTTTGGCCGGTAGAGGAGCAAACTGTAAAATCATGCATACCTGCTTTTTTTCAGACATTTCAGTCTTCTCAGAGCTTAGCAAATTTCTAGATACTTGGTTCTATATTTTTATTAAATATCATTTTTAAGATTGTTTGGTACAGTAATAATTTTTAGCCATTAAAGTATAAGATTTTGTATTCGTTTACACAAACCAACAAAATTCTCCACGATGGCCAAGATAAATTTTGTAAATTTTAAGTTAAAACTGTCCATGGTTGCTTACTGGAAGTGGCTGGTTATAAGAGGTATCAAACGCACTGATTAGATAAGAAGAACAAGCAGGCTTTTGAATGATTGGGTGTTATGGGAGGTGTCCGCTTACGAGAAGTATACGCACAGGGAGTTTCAACTATATGATATTTTTTCCAATTTCTACATTGAAACTATATAGAATTTGTACTAGTAGTAGTGGTAGGATACGTTATGCGAAGCGTGAATATGTCTCTACAGACTGTTTCATGCGATAGCAATCTTCAGGAG
>JAOTQE010064944.1:0-17921 GCA_025631205.1 Nesometra sesokonis
TATTCTGGACAATAAAGCACGCCCTCAATCCATATTCTGGACAATAAAGAACGCCCTCAATCCATATTCTGGACAATGAAGAACGCCCTCAATTCATATTCTGGACAAAAAATGGGTCCACATTCTGGACAAAACCACCACACCGTCTCTTATGTTTTGCCTTAATGTCGCCTAGTCATGCACGGATATTTTTTGAACACCAAAAAACAACCTCTAAGTACCAGAGAACAATTTTCCCGGATGGGCGGGCCCTGAACCCACGCCTATTGCCATCAGTTGGCTGTTAACTTACCACACCTGTGTTTGTCCAAACTATACTGCTATAATATTTGCATTGTCATTATTACCACTACATAGAACACCTTGCTTAGCTAAGTATGTCTTCCTATTCCCCAATTAAGGAACATTAAGTTATCAAGTTTCACGAGTTTATGAGTATGTGGGTATATATTAGTATTATTAACTAAAACCTTAGTTCTTCCTTAATACTTTAATGTATGGCTTAGCCTAACATCAATATTAATGGTTCGCATCCTTTGAAACATAATAGCAATCGTAGCAGACGAGCACTGATTGTGCCGTCAGTGACGTCACGTCAATACAATCTATCCGAATCGGCTTCACTTTGTTGATAGCATTCCTGAATATCCTCGTATACAGTATTTCATCGTCCTTATAAAAATGCAAAGAACATACCGAGATATCATTTTACCTATTTTTCAAAAAATCGGATACGTTCACTAATGTATTTTACTAAGGACGTGGAATTAGTTTTTGCTAGTTTAAACCTCCTGCTATATTATGCATGACTTATACAGTAGATTAATAGAGTATCTGGCTTCCAGATTATAACCTGTTTACTCCGCATTACGCTCAAATCCCTTATTGTAGATTCTCGTCTATGTCTTCTTAATATTTAAAAATTCATTTTAAAAGTCAGACTTTTTTAGTTCCATGGTGAATCGCCACTGACACCACGACGAGGCACAACATGTCAAGTGTGTTTACAGAAAATTGCGTGAAGCGAGGGCAAACGCGCGCAGGCATTTGATTATCGCGCAGTTTGTGCCTTTGCGCGCGCTAACGCGCACGTAACAGTTATGTCCCTTTGTGGAGTTGTGATGAAATGTGAGCTTTGAATCAGAAAATCTAGCAGACACCGCAGGCTGTATGAATGCCGTTTTCTTTCTCCTCTTAAAAAAAACTATATATAATAACTTTACACAGAAAAGAAATAAATTTCTTTCTGATAAGTCACAGTTACACTTTGAACAAATAACATATCTTGACATTACATTAAAAAAAACATAAACTAATCCTACTCCTAAAAATGGTTGGCCGTTGGCTTTGTAAAACTATGGACATGCATATCTCTAGGCCTGCATCTACTTTATAGTGAACTAAATGTGGTTTTTATTGAATACAATATGGGACTAGTGTGTGACAGTGGTGGCGCCATCAGCATTTCCCCGACGAGGGTCCATGGTCTCCAACAGGCGTGGCAACCAGGTGCGGATCCAAGAAGAATCCTCAAAAGGGAGAGGGCGCCCTTTCCAAGGTCCGAGGCTCTGGGTCCGAGTGGGCGTGGATACCGGTTTGGTTTTGACAAAAAAAACCTTGTTTCCCATTTTCCTTGTAGCCTGTTTTGGCCCATTGTTTGTGTGTATTTTCTTTTGTTAGTGTCAATTATAGAATATTTGTATGCTTTTCCCAACAAAAATTATCAAGGCCAGCCTTCCCCAATTGGGGCCCTTCCCATCCCCCCAAAAAAAAACAACCCTACCCCCTGGCGCCACCATTGGTGTGTGAGCATAAACCTATTAACATACGCAAACTTTCGATTACACAGACATGGGCAAAGTAAACCTGTGATGAATGTATGTATGCCGTTCAGTGGTGGTGCCAGGATTTGCCCCGGGGGGGGGGGGCATGGTCTCCGACAGAGGCAACAACTCGGGGGATCCAGGTGGGCGTGGTTACCGGTTTGGGTTTGATGAGCAAAAAAAATCATTATTTCCCCTCCTTTGGCCCAATTTTGTGCCTATTTTTCTGTTTTTAGGGGCGATTATACAATGTTTGTATTTTGCTTCTCCCCGACGAAAGTGATCAATTTTCCCCGACGGTGGGGGGCAGCCTTCCCCGACCGTCCCCCCCCCCCTCCCGCTGGCGCCACCTCCTATTTATAAAAGTATCTCTTTAAACATGGGTACAAGCCCAGTGTTTTGGGGGTTTGCTTTAGTATTATCGGATCGACTTAAGTAAATATATACAACCATGGAGCAACAAAATTTGTTGCTCCATGATACAACAGTGGACAGAAGTGTGAACCACAAACATGCGCAGACCATTACTTTAACACAGACATGCGCAAAATAGACGTGTCTCACATCACTGTTTTCACCTCACATTAAAACATTCTATTCCAGTTTTCTTTGGAGTGTGTGTGGTAATGGTTAAGCAAAAAATAAGCATGTATTGAAAAATTAATTTAACCATTTTGTTTTTCGATGTTTGTAATATTTTGGCCTAAGCATTTTTGATTGATAATTTAACCCTAGAGGATAAAACAACTATTTGCTACTAATTATTTTTGCACTTCTAAATAGGGCCTATAATGATTCAATTTTTATCACAGCACCACCTAATTTACACTAAATAATATAGGTCTTACAGATTATTGATGAATTGATGTAATGACTCTTCACTACATGAGTAAGCATGTAATTATATTTTTCGATCGAAAATAAAATTTATATCATATTACTGTAATTTTAGTTAATTCGTTTCAAGTCTCCATCATGAAAAAGAACGTCATTGGGAAATGTAACAATCATTTTATTAATCGCAGACGTCAAAATTGTTATCCGATTGAATTCTCAATAGGTAATAACTAATGATTTAGCAAATCAATTTCTCCTGCAGTTTTCCACAATTAATTATACCCTTAAATTAAGTACGCTTAAAATTTAATCTTAGGGTAATTGGAATCAGAGTCGAAGAACATTGAAATTAATCATAATGAACCCGCTCACCTTTCAGATTAAAGTGCTATGTTATCGATGTAACTGGTGACCCGTGAGGATATTATTAACTTACAATAGTTTAAATAATTTAAAAATGTAATTGAAACTCCAATGTATTGTTATGCTGTTTTTATTTATTCGTGCTTGTCGAATCTGACAGAATAAAATGCAAATCCGTTACTGCCGTATCAGCCATTTATCACCGGCAAACAGGTAATCTTTTATAAAGTTCATATCTGTTATTTTGACACAATACATTACTTCGTAGATTTGTTAGGCTTAAGCCGTGTATGTCCATTTTATAAAAGTTTCAGTTTGTGCTCCAAGAACTGACATTTATGGAACGCCGAGATGGTCCAATATTTCATCTCATTTTTCTCTCAATCCGATTCCTCTCGTTATGTCGCGTCATTAATCATTTATATCATGTAGCATAATTACAATCAACGGCCTTAAACAGATTAAAGGTAAACGCAATAAATCAGTACATGTACAAAAACAAATGAGAATTATTCAGATAAGGTAATAATAATACAGATATTGGAATTGTATATCATTAATTTTTGTCTATGCCCAGTGATGTTAGTTTCTGTCTAGTATAATTTTTCGATTGCTTCTATAATCTTGATCATGTTAACATTCTCCTGAATTTTACAATATTATATACCGGTATAAAAAGAAAATTGTTATACAGTGTTTTTTAAGCCATTGTGCATAGCCTAGGCCTCCACAAAATAGCCGACATGTCTGAACACGAACTTCTGGATTTTCTTGCAATTCCTAGGTTTGACTCGTCTCTCGGGATGCCGGAATTACCACATTTTTCTCCCGGATTTTATTTTTTTACAGGAGATTATCTTTACAGGAAAGTGTCACATGTAGAACATAACTATAGGCCTAAGCCTATTTTTTTCAAAATAAACCTATACGTTGATATAATATTCATTATTAACAAAGTCAAAACATGTCGTATAGGTCTATCATTGTTTCATTAAACAATAAAGGGTACGCCTACTATAAGAAAGTGGAACCAGGAATTCTATTTACAACTATTTACGTTTCCATTACCTGGATTCTAGATCCTCCCCTAGTAGGCCTATACCACTTACATGGCAAAAACTGCATTATATTGTCTAAACTAATTCTCATTGTAAGACTTAGTGAATGGTCCTGCTTAGTCATGAGAAAGAAAATGGAATATGCCAGGAAGGTATAAAAATAAGAAAGTCGCCATGCTTTGAACCCCTGTCTCGTGACTCATGTATTTTGTCTATTTAGTTATTTTTTTAGGTTTAGTGGTTCATTTTTTTACACTAATAACAGAATGCTATTAAATTAAACTATGTATTTTTAACACGATCAATAAGATATCTATCTAACCGTACATTTAATTAAAGATCTTTCGTGAGCACCACCTGGTTCTAAAGTTTTATCGGTGTTATCCATCTTAAAGGAGTAATTTCTTAATTACGCATGAAATTGCTTTGGTTAGATTTACATACATAAGCTGTACACTAAATTAGCAGACTATTATTAAGAATGATGCAGCCATAATAACTGTGGGAGCGCAACTAAGTATTATGGTTATGAATTTTGCCTAAACTTGGATCATTGATTGATTGACAAACTGGATGGTTGGCCCCTATTCTACGTAGTCTTATCTCTTATTTGGTTTGACAGTATTGTTTACACCATTGTTTTATTTGTCGTTAAATAGTATTATAGAGGGGCGGATCCAAGTTTGTGATTTAGGGGGAGTGGGGCCTTGAATCTCGATTTTGGTTTTAACGAGCAAAAAAATAACACCTGCTTGGAATAACAGGTCCGACCGACCGACCGACTTTGCATGTATGAGCCGATGTACATCTATTTTTATTAGTCCATTGTCATTAAAATGAAATATTTTCCCAGGTTAGTGTTTGGGGTGGGGACTTAAGGCTGTGTTAAGCCTCCCCCCCCCCCCCCCCCATAGTAAACTGAGATACAGTCATGATTAGAAAAAAATGGATCGGTCCAATTTTATTTAAGTATTTAATTGATTATTTTATTATGCATGATCTCTTTTATAATAACTAGGTCATTTGACTGTATTATGTTTTGTATTATTAAAAACCAGTTTCTTATATATAATTATGTTACCCATAAATACTAAAGCTCACCATTATACTTTTTGACTGGACAAAAATGGTGCAGTATTTACTGAGTTATGACAATAGCAATGTAATTATAGGCCTATTGCTGTTGCCTATTTAATGCTACACTAATTAAGCCTGACCTTGAGCTTATCTTATAATCAGTACATGTAAACAATTCCCTCTCTGGAGAACTATTTCGGGGCTAGCCCCAATTTTTTCCACGTAACACTGTATCTCAGATTACTATGTTCTCATGCGTTGATTTATGTTAATAAACTGGTGCTGGCACAATGTTTGTCTTTTAACCGGGATAGGAGGTTTTTTTCATTTTGGTTGAACCCATGTCTCTGTTGTGTGTTTTACAAGTCCGTGCTACTGTATTTCAGAAATTCTTGGTCCGCCTCTGATTTGAGAAAGAAGCCTACAGTAGCTTGTCGGTTGTCGATCTGTCCATGATCTCTTAGGATATTCTTCACACCTCGATGAGCAATATTTACCGTTACTGTTCAAATACAAGTAGTTAATCTATTTTAGTCAACACTTTTAATACATTCAGACGAATTATGGACTTTGTACTGCATGTAGTGGTCGTTTCATGAGCGAGCATTGGTAGACAAGCCTCTTTACTCGGTTAGTTTTAGCAATATGTGTAAAACGCAATTAAATCAGGAAACGGCATGTTAATAACTTGTTATTATGCTGTGTGTGCTAAAATGTTTACGACTTAAGCCCCACTGTATTCATGTAACACATAAATAGAATCCCAATTCAATGTCCGATATAATTCATTATATTGAAAGCCTGTGTCTAATTCCGTACACATCGGTGACTGAGAATAATAATAGCAACCACGTCTTCGTATACACAGTAGCAGAAATGGAAAGAAGTCAATTTTAATACCACACGTGATAGTATTGTATAATTCAAGCAAGTTTATATTATGTTTTTCTCGTCATTTATGAATCCATCACTTCAGAAAGGATTCATTCTCATCTATTGAGACGACAAGGCAACCAGATTCGTGCGCATGTGATTAATCATACGACGGAGCATACAGCAGCCGATTAGCGGACCAACTTGACCGGTCTTAGTTTTGTGGTTTCGGACTATCAAACATCTATATTATTTGTCATACTTGTACATTGGAATCAACCAATCAAGTTGAAACCATTAAATATTTTGTTTGCGAATGCTGGCGTAATGTGGAGGTGAGTCCAATTAGTTTGTGTACCCGTTGTCTCCATGCATACGTCGTTCTGGGTGTCGTTTGCTGTTGGTTAGTGGTTTGTGTATATGATTCGCTGTTCGCGCTTCACATGTTAGTTGGAAGCTAAATTGCTGTCTTTATATGTAACAATGTTGTGCATAGGTTTGCTTTGGGTTTTCTTGGCTGTGGCTGAAACAGAGACGAAACTTTGTCCAGAACCATTGATTAATAACGACGAACTGAAACTTGTTTTTATGACAACGTATACTGATGTACTGCCGTCCCGGAGGACACCTTTTAAAGTCAATCTTGTTCAGCCTAGCGCGGACCTAGCGTTTCAGTATATCGACAAACGCGGACTGTTGCCAGGGATGTCTAGAAATGTAACATGGAAGGATACCCAATGTAATCATGTCAAGGCCATGATAGACAGTGTGGATTTCCACGAACAAGGGGGTAACGCGATTTTCGGTCCATGTTGTGAGTATAGTGCCGCCCCGGCTATACGACTAGCCAGTCGATGGGATATGCCAGTGATCACTGTTGGAGCACTAGCACCGGATTTTAATATCAAAGTATCGGAATATAGACTGCTCACCCGTGTACAATCACCATACTCAAGGCTCGGGGAATCATTGAATTCGGTTTTTAAACGGTATGAATGGCAACATATTGGAATGATTGTGTCAAGTACTGACAAAACACAAAACCCCAATATCCTGTCCCGGAATTACTTCTTTGCATGCGGCGGTGTCCAGACAGGACTCAATAAAACTGGCGAAAAGGGTTATGAGTGGGTTTTCCATGTAATCGAAAACCCTGACAACCTCAATAAAGATCCATATTTACGGAAAATGTGGAAAGATATATCAGAAAAATCAAGAGGTAAGGAAATGCTAATTATTTGTTATTACAAAGAAAAAAAAATGAACATTAGCATAGGCCTAAGTAATGAATGTTGTTAGGTTATCGGTTTCAAAGCAGGGGAGGAACCATCAGTGCTGGATAGAGGATGCCTGTTTTCGGATGGAGGAGGCTCGGTTCCAAGTTCCGCGATGAATTGGTGTTTATAGACGTAGATGGTCTACGTCCTCACCAGGACATTTTTGTTCAAACTAGCTGCGTTTACTACGTATCTGAAAGACCATGTTCACAGATAATTCATTGCAGACAATGATTTTTTAGGTACAAATAATATTAAATTGGGGCCTGGATCGGTTGGCCCCCACTTGGATCCGCGCGTGCAAGGGTTCACACATTATAGGCATTAAGTGTTTAATTTTTTCTGACGGAAAATGAAATCCTAAACCTCATAAAGTGATGAACTGTAATGTAATCTTGATGTACTGTATTTAAACTGTCCACTGACTTTATTTTCGTGATTTATTTGCTATAAAAGTCTGGATAGTGCTCTTAAATTAGTGAAATACGGTTCGATAATTGTCATTCACCGTTAATATCATCATCGTCATCGTTATCATCATCATCATCATCATCATCATCGTCGTCGTCGTCGTCATCATTACCATCATCACTATCATCATCGTCGTCGTCGGATTCGCCACCTTTTTTATTATCATCATCACCACCACCCTCATCATCATCATCATCAGGGGCGTATCCAAGAATTGGCGAAGGAGAGTGCTCGAACTAACTAAAGAGGGGAGGCCCAGATTTTCTAATTTCTATCCTAATTTTGTTTCTTGTCTTCGAATGGGGGTTCCTGAGCACCTCCTATGGCTACGCCATTTATCATCATCATCATCATCATCATTTTCATTGTTGTCATCATAATCATCGTCATCACTGCCACTACTGCCGTCACCATCATCTTCGTCATCGGCATACGAAAATTGTAAGAAATAGTTCAAGTTTACCATAATGTAAACACAGGAAATGAAAATATAATCATCATCGTCATCGTCCTCATTACCATCATCGCCGACACCCTTTAATACAGAGTTCGATTGATGGGTATACGTTCGATATGAATCGTATTGACCATTACTTGAACGACATTCGGTTTACATACCGATAATATTTATTGCAAATTTAAAGTAGACAAGCAAGAGTACGACTGTCTGTCGTTGTTTTGATTTAATTTGCACTTGGCAAGCGTTGAGCAATCAAATCATTGTAACGTAGCAGATCACTTGTGGATGTAATCAGTAGAAATCAGAGGGTTCGGTGGTTTATTGCCTCCATCCTCAATAATTTATGTTAAATCAAATTATTTCTAGTACCGTACTTTAAGTGATAGGCGGTATATCTACACTACCGATTGTTCGTAATTTGAATTTTTTTTCGTCAAAATTGATCACCATCCTAATCATTATCATAATTAACATCGTTATAATCGTTATAATCATCATCATCATCATCATCATATTCATCATCACCAACATCGTTGTCGTAGTCATCATCATCATCATCATCATCATCGCCATCATAATAGTAATTGTCTTCGTCGTCGCCTTTGCCATAAGCACCAAACCTTCATTATTACCGTTGTTGACTTCGCCGTTGCCGTTGTCTCCATCTTCTTCGTCGTCATACAAGTCTCTGGTACCTCACATTCAGCCACTCTAAAAATCTTATCTAATCCACATATTATAATTTAAATTTTACCCAGTCATAGCTGGACACGCGTCTTTGCCTTGATTTTGTATTGGACGAGGATCTGGGTTTGGTGCATGCTTCATTTAATAATTGACACTGTGGGAAAATTTTATCTGATTGTTTGAGACTCAGTCCCACAGTCACAAATCGTAGGCTGGTTGAGCCTGCATAATATCGACATGGTTCACTTGAATCTGTTCACAAAATATTGAATTTTCAAAATATCAGATATTATGTTGCTGTCAATTGTCATTGAAGTATTTCAAAAGCAAATCATAGCTAAACATTGCAAACTTCCCATGACACTTAATCACAGTAAATCTTAAATAAACTGGACATTTTGAGCGATTAATCCACTCTTCGCCCTATACATTCTATTATAACTATCCTTCTCAATAAATAATATTCGTTGTCTTAATTGTTTCCCTGAGATATCGTCACAGGCAACCATCAATTTTCGTTAGAGTCAAATGTAATATAATGCAGTTATGTCCTGAAAGTATCGAGTATTGTACAAATATCGGCTTTTATAGCACTTAGGGATAACATACAGATTGTGAATAATATGAGTGAATATGTGACCTCTGTGGTGTTTAGTGTTTGCTAAGAATATCTTCACTTAGATTATTAGGCAATTCACCAGATCAAGAAAGTAGATACCATGATTCATATGAAGCAGGTCTAAGTGTGGCCCTAATTATACCCCGTCCCACTTATGTGACCATGTATTCATTTTGCGAATAAATGAAATTAAATATTGGCCCATACATATGGGTATCATGCAAAGATATTAATACGACTTGTAGAACGAACTTGTTATTCTTCACTACTACAAGAGTGCTCCCGGCACTAAGACAAGTTCGACCAAATTCCAAGAGTTCCCATGTATTTTGATAGCAAATATGTTTTTGAGAGAAAAACGGAGTCAATATACTTTTGTGTCAAATACAGTATGTTTCAAGCATTAATTATTATCAAAAAAATGGAGTTGTAGGTTGTTGGTTAACGTGCTTGCCTACCGATTTTAAGGTTCCGGGTTCAATTCCGACGACACTCCCCAAGTGGGTAAACTAAGGTTATGCGTCGCTTATCACAAAGATCAAAATAGTACTAGATGTTTTGGCATTTACAGTAGTCAAGGTTTCATTTTTTTTTCTTATAGCCTAAATATTGTGGAATCGCATGTATATACATTAAGTTTAATTTATGATTTTGTTATAGACTGATACGGTACATGTCAGTCATAGTAGGGTTTTAAAATCAGGGTCTTCGCGTTTTCAGGTCTTCTTGTCTTTGTTGTTGAGAAATCCACACTGGGTGTATGAAAAACGAAGATCATTAATTTGAAATCATCTCGTAATTTTGATCTTTGTGATTAGTGATACTTAACCATCACATTAAAGAAGCACGATAGGCCTATATGGTCTTTTTTAGGTCTTCAGTTTCGGTTTGGAGATACCCCTTCCTAAGCCTCGTAATGAATCTTTTAGTTTGTAACTGTGAGTCAATTGATTTTAAAGTTGGATGTGAATAGAATCAGAGAAGCTTTTTTTTATGTATTATTTCAAATCCAGTCGGTGGATTAATATGTAGACCTCAATTCTTGATCAAATAAACAGGATCCTCTCGGTTATTGAATTGAATAATGTCTATAACCTTTATTATCTTATGTTAGGCAAGGTTTCGATACTTATGGATTGCATTATTAACTTTCCTCCACGGATCTCGTATCAGTTGGTAATAAACAAGTAATATTAATCAAAATGCAATAATAACAGAAATAATAAAACAATAATATTGTTATTATTTATTAATAATCTCTTTATATAGAATACTAAGTAATTACGACGTGATAGACAGCGTGATAAAACCACAAACCAATCGTATTTTTCTTCGCTCAACTCTGCCCTTATTCGTCTGTATTATTTTTTAGATTCCTCCGCTCAGTTCGTATTGTTAGTGTCATTAATTTCTTTAATGTGTAGCGAATATGAGAAAGAAAAATCCCCGTGGATGGAGCTGACAAATACCTGACAAACAACGATATTATTCCGCAATTGCATTTCTCAGTCATGAAGGATTAGTACCGTTGACATCGAAAAGACATTTTATTCATCAAATCCATGGATCTTAGCGTGCGCGATCTACCTTTACACGCCTAAACACGTCGTTGGCGCTTGGGACACGAATTCATTCACCTATATCTGTGTGGATAATTTCGGCAAAACACGATTTAATTAAACTCACTCATGCATTGTTTTCAGAAAATCATCAGTGAAAAAACAAATCATTACTTTCACATCATTGTTGTTGATTATCTCTATAAAACAAACATGGTTTTGTTTTCTATTAAAATTGAATAGAATTGTATCATCTTTGTAACATCTTTATTCTTTTGTCGGAAGATTCTGACTATTTAATAGGCCTATGGCCTGCTAAAAATAACACCAACATCGCATCTCATCTTATTTCCTGTAATTATTTTGCCGCCGTCTCGTTTCATTATAGAGATGTTTCCCCTTACCGGTTAAAACGTAACAGCAAAAAATCGATCAAAAACTATCTGATTGATGTAGTTTCCGAATATACACATTTTCGATTGAAAAAGTGTTACTATATTGATCTGTATCTGACGCTCAAGACTATGTCTACAGTGTGTGTAGACTATGCTCATCATTCTAAACTATAATATATGATTTATCTATGTTAGCTCAGTTTTCTTGCTTAGTTGGCCACCCATTCTCACGTTAGCAATGCTCGGTACCGTAGGCCTACTCATTTCAATACGGATTCAAAATTATCTTGAGGATTTGATAAGCTTGTTCTTATAATAATTTTATGCAATGCTTGTATTCCAAAATTGTGTTTATTAATAGGCCTATGATATGAAACTTGGCGTAGTTATTGCGTGCCTTCCATTAGCAAAAGTTGACATCGTACTGCTGCCTGTAGTTGGAGATACCCATTACGTGTACAATCCCATTAGTGAGTTTGATCAATTTTACCCTACATTTTCAAATGAATTTAGGGTAATTTGAATTAACGACCTCACTGGCTTATCACATTAAAGGATATGAATATACTGTACAGCTAAGCAATCAAGTGTAAACTAATCCATTTATTCATTGTGATAAGACTTGATAAAACTTTCTTATGGGGATGTACACCGAATGCCAAAATAAGGAATGTAGCCCAAACAGTAAGTCATGATCAATGTCCAAAGTTCGCTCTGTGTAGGTTTAGTCTGTGTTGTAGAATTGTCTGATTGCAAAAAGGTGACATTTTTATTAATATTTTTCTTAGTGGAAAGTGAAAACATTAATTGTGTTTTGCCCATTACAAAAAAAAACAGCAGGACAGCATGATTAAGGTTTAGGCCAAACTCTCAGTACCCTTGCGTCAAATTAGAACGTCTATGGTAGGCCTCAAATACAGTAATCATGGTTTGTTTGAATTATTTGGGCGAAAGCATTTCTAGATTAATCACCTGTTTGCACCTAATTTAGCGATGTGATTGCTAATGATTGCTAAAAGTTATGTAATGCCTGAATAATCAGTCGAACGGTTGCAATGTGCTGGTGTAGTATGTGTACAAGCATTAAGAGCATTAACTAAATTGAAATACATTAACAAATGACCATACTGTTTGTAAGTTTTTTCTGTCAGTATACTGTTTTATAGTCTGTCTGTGTTACGCACGTGCACGTAACTCTATTCTTTCGTCCATGTACGGATTAGTAAGTGTAAATAGTGTCACACAATGTTCTTATGTAATACAATTACGCACAGTACGACCGATTTTCTCGACATGGTCGGCATAGGATCAAGATAGAATAACATATAAACTACATTTAGGCCTATCACAAAAAGAGTTAATTTAGGTAAGGTAATTAAACGTGCCGGGAGGTCTGGGAGTCAATAAGCCCCATATTTTCCACCCTCTTCATTTATGAAGCACATTATTATAACATAATAGGCCTATATGCCAGCCTATAAAAATAGGTCTAAGTCTATTTCCTATCAAAACAAACAATGTATTTCCTATAAAAACAAACAATGAGAAACACCGTATGCACAGAGAGTGAGAAAATTTTATAGAATAACTAATCACAAATTAAAATAGAAAAATGTTCTACCTTTAGAACATCAGAGATCCTATTTGCTCTTAATCGACGAGATTATTCGTTGAAAGTAAAACGAGCACGGAATGAACTTTTGAAGACGGTGTTAGAATGACTTAATACTAGACGTTGGTAGTTTGATGTGGGGAACATTAAACCATTATATCATGGGCTAATGATTACACTTTTGGGAGAGTAATGATTAGAACACACATTAAACCACTTTTTTATTTCATAATAATATTTCATTGTGCACGAAATTTGTCACTTTTGAAAAGTAATTAGATCATGGGTGATTAGTTACCGATATGATGCGTGATTGATTCGACCCTTGGGATTTTAGTATCTCGATAGTTCATCCGTATGCATATCTATGTAGTATCTTAATAGCTCAACTAGGCCTATGCATGGATATGTGCCTCCATATCTCAACGATATTAGTATTGATAGTTCAAACATGCATGGCTGTTTTATCTTTATAGAGTTCGACCATTTAACATGGCTATATATCTTCACAGTTCTTTATTTGCATGATTGTGTATCTTCATATTTCGACCATTTGCATGGTTATGTACCGTATTATTGGTATGGATCTATCCCGAAATGTAAACACTGCTAAAATGTCGAGAGTCCACATCCGCCGGATTTCCACCGTGTTGGGGACCAAAACAAAGATTTGAGGAGATGCCAGTGGACCGCAATTTATACTGTTAATGTGTCAATACAAACGGTGATTATCGCCGTCATTGCTATTTGATTTTTTAGTATTCACATTTAGAGCGTTACCCTCTCACAAATAGGCTAAGAGGGCAACATTGACCTCTGAATTGAATCACTATAGGAGATTAGACAGATGTTGTATCACGTTAGATCTTAAGCCTATTTCTTATATCGACATTGTGGTAGGCTATAGAACACTTCACATAGTCCTGGTACCAAAAAGACAATTGGAAACTCTGTTTAAGCGATACTTTGAATCATAGCCATATATATGTAAGGAAAGAATCAGGGAAACTAACGCCATGGTCCTCCCCTACTCCTCGCACCAAATCCCCCTCCAACAGCGTCCATAGTAACTCCCCCTCCCTAATGAGTGCTGGTACACATCACTGCCTCTGCAGGCCCTTGTTTTAAACTAATTTGATATTCTGTACATTTGCCGGCCCCGTGTCTCTGGATTATATTGACTACGATATGTACCATTTGATGGTAAACATTCCTCACAAGCAAATGTCATCACCTCCACCCGGACAATGTCGAACGTATCAATTTTTGTTGCAGGTTTGTCGACAGTATGTCGGTAAATTATACTGATACCTATGCAAATATCTTATTCGCCTATCTGTTTCCCCGACTTGTTAGAATCGCAAGGGAAACTTAAAATCATTGGAGCATAACAGTATCATGTATTTACTTACATCACAATGCAGAATAATTAAAATTAATAATTTATTGACACTTGAACATACGTGATATATGCCGTTGTTATTTGTCTTTTTTGTTGAAATCACTGATGGGGAGAAGGTGTTGTTCTACAATAATCAGGGTGGTTAGGACGGGATGGAGGAGGTATAAGATGAACAGTTAAAACATACAACAGATAAATCATGATTGCACTTCCAATGAACATGCAATAATGTAACGATGTTAACACTCTCGGGACAAGTTACGTTATAGAAAATGGGATTTAAATCGCAATCCTTAAGCATACAGTATCTCTTGTTATTTCGATTGAATTTTCTACTTTAAAAAATCTTATTGTCTTTCTCGTTATCGTATTTTTAGGTAGATGCATCTAACACTGCCTTCAGTAATTTTCCAATAAATTGTTCATTACTCATATGTGGCAGAGCCAAACCAAAGAGGCATAGGCCTATGGTCGTGAAGCTAGTTTTTCACAATAGGCAGAAACATGAAAATTGTTAAAATTTTCAATATTTATCTAAAAAAACATAAGTTTAAGCATTCAAAATTCATACTACATTATTCCTAATAATGTTCAGATATTTGACCAAGAAATATATCAAAAATGCACCATCTACGACCCTACAGTGTTTAGTCACAGTATTATTGGTAAGCAATTTTCAAATGCAGTTTTCTCAAAACTTACATTCTAATTGTTCGACTTTGATTATTCATACCTTTGCAAGTAAACATCGTATGGTATTTTTTAGAGATAATAATGCGTTGTACTGTATTATGAATTATGGACCCATTCATAATACATCAATTTTCAATTTTCGACTTGTTCCTCCTTTTGGCTTGGCTCTGCTATATCGCAATCTCAATCATGAAGTCTTTGACAATAACTTGGTTCAGTTCCTGTACTCATCCATACAATGTTGAGTAGACTAACAGCTGCTAGAGAATGGACTAAACATGAACGTGTTAATCCAGAGAGAGTCCACTTTAGATAGAAAATATACACCCAAAAGAAAACAGAACCTTTTCATTAAAACAACAGCTATCTAAATAATTATAACCTTTCTACAAAAGTAGGACGGTGTTGTAAGAATACAATGTCCGGTGGAATATGTTCCTTTAGATGATAAATGGTATTCTGTAGCATAATCCCTTGTAATGTCACGTTCTGTTTCATTAAGTCCTATATCTCCTCTTATCGCTTAACAAATTCATAGTATCAACTTTATAAGTTCCCTGTATTAAACTGTTCTCTTTACTAAAATAACTTAACGTATTGCCAAACTCTTTATCATTTCTAATAACCAGACTCGGTGTTTGAATTTTCTCTGATGAAGTTGTTATCCATCACCAGCTCGTGCATTGTTTGTTACTGCATATAAAACATATTTGAAAGTAATATGTGCATAATTTAATTTGATTTTCAATATATAGGCCTAAAGATTATTGTTGTATTTTTATAAAAGTTAATGGGATGCAGAGACCATCTCATCATCAACACACGTTTAACAGCCCAAGAAGGATACGGATACTAACAAACTAACAACGTAGTTATTAGTATTATATTTAACTCCAGAGGGATGAACATATTGTACTTACACAGCGTAAAGTTACACTTTTTTTTATAAGAACCAGTAAAATTTTGCTCAGACTCAATGTTCTTATTTTTTTTCAAAATTTGAAGCTCAAATTGTTCTTATTTTGTTCTTAAACTGATTTGATTTGCAATTGAAAGATAATAATGTATACAGTAGTTAGTTAATTATATATGGTACAAGTCATTTTTTTTAAGTTTATCCTTCTTGTGGCTTGGTTCTGCCACAAACAGGTACAGTATGTGATTGATATTATGTTTGGTTTTTTTTAAATAAACAAAAATACATTGACATTTGTTCTCAGCCTCAATTTGTTCTTATTTTGTTCTTAATTTTTGAGTGATTTCATGTTCTTATCAAGTGTGTTCTTATAAAAAAGTGTAGCCCAAGAGGGATGGGAATGGGTCATTTAACGAAGCATGTATGAGCTGCTTTTGAAATAGCATGGATGCATTATACGCACAGGCTACAGATGATGATCCTATAATATTGTTGACTGCGCTTATATTTCCATGGAATGATATAGGTCAGAGTTAAGTAATAAATATTTGCAACCATCAATTCCCTCGTAATTTCTTTATTCATACAGGCCTACTATTTGTAATGGTGATGGTAGTATTGTTTATTTTATGACGATGGTGGTAGTGTTTAAGGTACTGAGTTTACAGGTGGTGGTGGTGATGGTAGTGGTTGAGGTGGTGGCAATGATGTTGATAGTGGTTGCCATAGTGATGTTGCCCATCTTGTTTATTGACTTTGAGTGTAGGATGAATGCTGCTACTGATGATAGCTAGTTTAAACCACATTTCGTTACGTTTCTATACTATTGCTCCTTTGATGTCTGTTTTTACTATGTAGATAGACGAACCATAGAAATAGCATCAACAAATCAACTTCCGAAAATGGTTTTGGCATCTGCCAGTACAAAATTGGTAGGTTTCGTTTCATTCAGGAGACAATTCTTCATACTCTGTTCCAGTATTTATAACTGCTTCGGTTCTCGTGTAGTATAATAATTGTTCTTCACTCCAAAATATACGTATGTAACAATCAACATTAAGTAGTTACATATCTACAAGTTGTCATTTAAAATGTAACGATATTATTTATTAGGTCATTAATGATCCAAATTGGGTTACTCGTCAGATTATGGGAATTCGCATTCTTTATTGTGAATATAATGATAGACATTATCGTTTACTCTGTATCATGTATTCATAGAGATTCGGTTAATATATCAGAAAAAGAAACAATGGACATAACAGCAACATCTAAAGCTATTTTATTCTCCTATATTTTTCTATGGAGTTTATATTTCTAATGAAAGTAGTGAACAATTGATTCATTTTATGTAGTGTAATCTATTAAATGTGTTATGCTGGAAACTGTAATGGTGGCCAATACAATAATAACTGAGAAGTAAAAACGATAATGTCTTTTCACTGTTACTACGCTCATTTGTAGTTGCCAATAGCATGTAAATGAACGGACAGAATGAGTGATCGTTGTTTAATGATACGGGAACCACGCGTTAGTAATGATAGCCGCTCGCAAAATGTGCATACTTCTTGTCTTAATATCAGAGCTATTTAAGACATTAACTCAGTTATTGTTAGATTATTGTTAACGCAGGGTTTACTGCAGGGCTGAATATTTTATATACGCTGGTTTACGTCTTTGTAACGCTTTGCTGTGTTTATCAGAGGCGGATACAGGATTACGTCAAAGATCTTATAATGTAAAGATAGCGCGCTGGCCGATTTTTCCATGGAATTTCTGTAATGATAGTGTACGCCACC
>JAOTQE010064955.1:0-17921 GCA_025631205.1 Nesometra sesokonis
CATATGAGGATGATCAAAATAAAGATGAAAATTTATTTTAATTTGAAAAAAACTTCATATAGTTAAGGAAATGTGCATTTTCAGAAAAAAATTATTAAGGAATCAGAGGTTGGATTAAAACTATTTTAAAATTTTTGTTAAATATTTTAATTATTTTTGTCAGACAGTTCGCTTACGATGCAAAAATTGAAATCATGGGAGGGTTGGGAAACAATCTATGGAAAAGGTATATTTCACTGAGTATTACGTGTAACATGTTTAGTTAGTGTTTAGTAGAGTTCAAAAGTGTGCATGCAACAATGTTACAATTAGATAATGTTTGTAATAAGTTATCAACTCCTAAGAAAGTATTTTTGGGTTTTTTGCCCAATTACTAATTTAAAAAGTAGCTTTATATGTATCATTTAGTAAATTTAAAGAAATAATAGAAAAAATAGTTGATGAAATTTAAAATGCATACATGGGGAAAAACACGTAGGATGGTAAACATTTTAATAATATTTTTGACAAATTTAATGCTGAATTTATGCTAAACAAAGCATTTTTAGGAACCATTATAGCTCTTGTCTTGCCTAGGCCAGCAATGGGTGCCAACCTAGTGAGTGAAATACAATCTTGCTGTATAATTTTCAATGAATATTACCTAGAACACTATAATTTCATACATTGTAGAAATTATAAAGGGATTTTTAATACGGTAATTTAAGTAGAATATACTGTCCAAATCAGCATAGATTGTTCTAGCAATGTATTTATTTATTAAACATTTGACACAGTCTCCCAGAAAACCAAGCTTCTATACTAAACTAGACTTTTATTAAAATAAAAACCAATATGAATTTATTCTCTAAAGTGAACTTTACTGAAAACCAGACTAAATGGAAGATATGGAGGGAGAGTTTACTTCTATTCATATTAACAGATAGTAAATTATTTCATGCTTATAATGTATATCACATAATTTTCATAATGTGAGCATATATCATGGCATGCAGATGACAAAGGCCTGTAACAATATAATCAACTATAATGATCACTTAATGTGTATTTCAACACTTCCATGTTCAAACTGATCTGTAGCCGCTAGGGGGTTATAAATTTTATGCTATCTTCTTATAGCAAATTTGACATGCTGAACATCTTATAATTATGCATGAATCTAAAGTAGAAAACATTTAAAAAAATATTGAATATGGAGTGTCATAACATAAAAGACCAATTTCTTCTGTCATCCCCAAAATTAACATTTCTTTGAAAATGTAACAATTTCATTATTTTTAATATAATAAATGTGTTAACTAGCTATATACATTTTAGGTTTTTTTTTCAGTAATTAAGCTCTACTAGAATATTTCTTTGATAATTCCTTGTTAATTGGCTTGTAGTTGTAGATATTTGCAAATGTCATTCATATAAGTGTCATTTATTAGGCCTGAATAAACAAGAAATATTTCTTACAAAACAGGGCCGTACCTGTGAAATCTTTGTGCACCCTAGGCACATTTTTTAAAGATGTGTGTTCCTCGGTATGGAATGTTTTTTAGTAGGTTGCTTTTTCTATGCTGTTGTAATTTTATTTTTTATTATTCACAATAGCTATTTTTTAAATAAATTTATGCATTTCTTAGGTTTTTCAAGATCATGTATTTCCTACAATTTTCAGGATAATATTATGTTTTTAGGAAAATAAAATCAGTGATTATCAAAATTTAAGAAAAGGCTAACTTTGATTTTTCGAGATTTTAGTCAGTTGGGCTTGATAATGTACCTTATAAATAAGATTTAATTATCACAATATTCCATAATTATTGTTAGCCAAAATATGTAATGGTAGGACTTATCAATCCTATCAGTTTTTTTACAAATACTTAAGCCCAATCAGTTGCAGATATTCATAGCTCATGTAATTTGATTTTATCCTGAGCCCAGTGTTTTATAATATTATGTTATTTCTTATTATGTACCATTTTAAAGACTCTCCTGATTAGTTTTATGTTTTGAAAAATTTTAATTCAATAAAATTAATTATTGAAATTAAACCTTAAGTTGCTACAAGGACTTTTATATTATTATTTGTTTGCTACAAGCTCCATCAATTTACTTTAATTCTTATATTTTAAAAATTCCAAACAGTGTACAAAGCAGTCTGCTAGGGCATACATTTGTTACAATTAAAATGTCACTACTGTACTACTTGATTGAATTTTATGTCGCCATCTACAGTACAATTGGTGAACTGCAAAATCTTTCATATTGGCAAAGAAATCTAAAGTATTGACCATCCTACTATTTGGAGGTGAAGGGAAGGAGAATAGATTAGCCATTTCTGTAGTTTTTAAGTTAAATACTATTATTATAGCACCTATTCAGTTTGACACATATGCTGGGAGCAATCTTAGATCTATTTATCTTTAGTGAATTGGCTATAAGTCGATTGATTTGTTTTGTCCTGAAAGTGAATCTTTAATCAGCCACCATAGCATTAAATTGTTTAATGAAGTTCTAGACCATATTCCTGATTTATTTCTTAGCCAAAATTGGCTACAACTGGTGCTTTATGTTTAGTCAATTTCAAAATGTTTTAACCCATGGTGAATGGTTAGGGTGAGCCCAGATACAATAGATGAAAAAATACATGAAAAAAGTCATGGCTGTCAATGGGCTAAGCAACATAGTATCTTCTTTCTAAAGTAACATGGTTTCCTGATCATCTTCTTAACCCATATCTTCCCATTGTCTGCAATGTTATTGACTCAATACATAAGTAATCAGCAAAGGAAATTTAAAAAAAAAAAAAAATTATTGCGAACCACCTTTTTCTTTTAGATGGCCACACTCAACATTTTTTAAACATGTAATTGATAGATCCATTTGTAATTATTCATCATTTATCTAGAATTATAATTGTTTACATTTGTAATTCCAAAAGCAAGTTTCTATTGTATACTGCACCATGTGAATTATTTGAGAAATAGTTCTAATTCAGATTGGCAAAAAAGGCTATCCTCCAAGCATATAAGGTCATAATCTTCAGAAGAGCTAACCTGCAGTTTACACTGCCAGATATCACTGCATATTCACAAAAATAGGGCCTAAATCCTTTAGGTTGAATTTCATTCCAATGTAAGTAAAATTAAAAAGTATGCTTAAAGAATTACCATAATTGTAAACACAAATAATTTGCAATAATCATTTTCTCAATTAAAATCAAATAAATTTAGTTTTTAGTTATCAGACATTTTGATCTATGAAGTTTTTTAGCCATGTGTAAGAAAATGAACGCGAACACATAAGTCATATGACATCCATAACAGAGTGTATCTGTTGGTAGAATACTTGCACTGTACATGGATGTATCTGTACCGTATGATTATGGGATTTTTCTTTTGTCAATGTATCTATTGTTAAACTAATGTCTGTTGTATGTTTGATTTGTTTAATGGTTAGAGCAAATATTGGTTCATATTGCTTGCTGTATGAATAAATGAAGTTATTAATAATATAACCACTACGAAATTAAGTAATATATACAGCATTGTGTTATTTGACACTCCTAATATTATTTTAATCTTGAAATATTTAACAAACTATAAAAAGAGAGTGCTTAGGCAGTAGTATTGCTGCCTTTCTCATTTTGAAAAAATATAGATTTTTAAAATTCTTTTTCATCATTTATTATTGGTCGCTTAAATCTACTTTTTTTTTGTACAGTAGCTAATTTCATCAACATATGCAATTTTTATTTATAACATGTAATTTTGTGCTCATAAATATTGGTACCCTATGGCAATTTGACTATTAATGTACAAAACATAAAGATATTTAAACTATATCAATTTTCCAAAGAAAGCAAGCCACATTTTATGATCATTTTAATTAAATATATTTTTTAACTTTACATGTATATCTTGGAATTACAAAAATTTAGAAATTATAAAAAAAACTTATTTATTATCCCTAGAAAGGCAATCACATTTTACACTACACTATTTTGTTACCACTACTAATATTAGGCTTATAATAATCGTCAAATATTAAGCTAATAAAAAAAATGACATTTTCTAAAAAAAAAAAAAAAATTAATATTGTTCTATAAATCGACATTGGTGATTTTGAATCAACTTTTATGTTTTTTGTGCAGAATTGATAGTATTAATATATATTAATTTTATTGAATTGAATTACAGTAGCAAATTTATTTGACATCTTTATGTATATTTTATTAGATTTGATTGTATGCTCATAACAATGTTTATTGCTGCTAATAGTTTGGCAATTTTTAAAAAATCTTTCCAGATGATTTGCAGGCAATTTATCTACAGTCATTAAAGGAAAGTGATAACCATCCAGTAAACAACCGCTACAGATTGGCACCACAAACAGAGTATGACTATGATCAAATATTCTCTCAGGTACCACAACAAGATGATGATTATGGGGATGATAGCTTTGTCGTTTACGAAGAGGATGATTGCAATACAAAACATCACTCAAATATACAAGAGGTGACAATAAACCCCGATAACATTATTCATACAAAAACACGACGTGGTAAACGGCAGGAGAATCGGAAAATGCCAGCAGATATTATAGAATCAAAAAAAAATTTAAAAAATGCCAGAAAACGTGTTATAATACATGACTCATCAAGTGAGGAGGAGAGCTTAATGAAAAATAGCCAATTTGGGAAAACAAATAAAAAGAGCAAAAGCAATTCATTTGAATTAGATGCATCTAGGCAATCAACATCAGCACCAGATAAAGATAGACAAGTTTATCTTTCTGAGAAAAGTTCTGAAACTGTAAGTACACTTAAAAAAGACAATATTAATTGTGAGCTGTCATGTAACAAAACACAAGAACAAATTGCCAGAGAAGAACGGCTAAAAAGACAGAAAGAAAAACAAATAGAGTTCAGAAGAAAAATGGCTGAAAATCAAAGACAAGCCATTAAAGCATCTGAAAAAATATTAGATGAGTTAAAGAAAACTAATACTGAAAATCATATAATTGATAAAAGTGGACATAAATGCACAATTCGTGAAACAAACTATGAAAGACTGGCATCGAACAATGAATCACCAATGACAAAACATTTTTCTAATAATCTTAAAGAGGAATATGGACTCGGCCAAAAGGTAGGCATTTACAAGGTCAATCTTTTTAATCTTTTCTTGGAATCTTATCACTTTACATTATCATGCTTTTAGTTCTTGGCATAATTACCCCAACAAAATATCCTTACAATTGCCCATGGAACACGTAATCGACTCCTGTGGAGGTATCATCATAATCCCTAATACTCAAATGTCAGACGCTCTGCCCATTAATAATTTTTTTTCATAAATTACAGAGAAATTTAATAGTGTCTTGACATTTGTTTGTAAAAATGTTTTTTTATAGCCAAAAAATATTCAATAAAAAATGAAAATATCTTTTAGAGTTTGTCATTGTCTTTCAATCTTGAGGGCCCGGTCAGTGGAATCTTGTCTAATGCCAGGGGTTCTTTTCCCTCAGTCAAAAAATAAAAAAAAAAAACATCTCCACAACCATAGGTCCATTGTACACAAACAGCTCATGTACACTATAAAGAACCCAGTCCATCTTTCAACATGAGAGGGGGTTACACGACCACTGTCATGGAGATATGAAAGAATGGGAGTACAAACCAGTACTTGATGCTTGACGTGACGTTGCCCTTAGGGGAGTAGAAATGCATATGAACGTGTAACATCTAGTCCACAGTGCCTTGAGACTTACTATATAAGCTGTTGAATAAATTAAACTACATTACATACATTACATCCTAAGTTCAAGACTTACTTTATGTAGATCAACATGTACAGTATATGTTTGTCCTATGGATTGTTGCCCATAAATAGGACAGTAAATTCGCTATTGGAAATCTTTCACCGTGTACCTAAATGAAATATAATTATTTCTTTTGTCTACAATTATTTGTTGGTCAGATAAATATTTAAATTAATTTCCATTTTTCAGAAGTAAAACAAGAAAGATGAATGTATTTTAAAAAATGAAATTAAAACTGCATTAATTAAACAATAAGTTAAAATTTTTACATTATTTGTATTTTTTTTTTTTGCGTACTAACAAAAAAAAATCAAAGAATTTAGAAAAAATAATGTAATTTGTATTTATCGTTAGTGTCTATACAAGGTACAAGACCTTCATTTACATAATAGATGTGGTGTTTTCAAGACAGAATATAATTGTATAGCTTACCTCAATGATTATTCATTGTCATTGGTTCTCTTATATTAATTGGACTCAATTTGTTCGTATAAGAGCTATTTCCAACTACCTGCTATTAATTTTAATTAATATCAATAATAAACTCAAGCGGGAATCTTTGGTAGCTTGAGGGCTTACAAGGTTATGATGTTTTAAAATGGCTAATGCTGGTTTTACCTACGTATCTCATCATTACTAATTAACATCTCAGTGAACAGCATTATTATTTACTATAATTTTTGTGTATTTCTAAAACAAGATAAACTTTATTCATATCATGCTCGATAAATTGTTTCTGTCATAAGATAAAAATAATGTGCTAAAGTAATAAATGTTACCTTTGGTGAATCCTGATATGATTGCTGTTTCTGTATTTCTGAGAAATAAGGAAACGTGAATGATGCACTGCAGTTGCACCAATCTGCCACTCTGGTATAAATAACTCCATATCACACAATATATTTTTTGCAACCATTTGTGGTGGACTAAATTCACTGTGGTTAGTTCATACCAGCTTATCTTTTCTGTCTTTAATTCACATTCCCACCTCAGTCTAATATTAAGAATATCCCCAAACTGAAATAAATACAGACGGATAGAACAAATAGAGAATAATGGCTTTCCACTGTACACAATGATAATGTTAATAACAACAACAACAATAACAACAATATTAAATAATATTAGTTAGCTTTTTATAGCGCATAACTCTAGAACCTCAGAACCGCTCTCCTGTTTTTGTTGTTGTTGTTGCAACTTCTTTTAAAAGCAGCTAGCATTGCCAGTTTTGAATGAACACCAAATTTTGTACACATGAACTAGAAGTGATTTAAACAAACATTCATCCCTTTTTAAGTTAGACTGGGTTGCCCCAATACTTAAGAAACAAAACAGGGATTTGAACAAGTACTTTGTGTTGCCACTAATAAAACACATGGATGGTGCTCTCAGTTAACATGTTTTAACAATGCTAAGAACTTTTAGTTCAAATCCAGGGTGATTTGTTTTTGTAAACATTTTAGATGTGGATTTTAGTACACTGCAAAAGTGCACACAAAACAGATGTCTACATTGGAACCTTAAAGTTTTTATTTGAGAAGATCGCAAAGGGAAGTAAATCAAAAATGTATAATAACTTGGGGTATATATAGTGTTAATGGCTACCAATATTGAGGTGTTAGTTTCAATCCGGACCAAGTTCTTCAATTATTCTCTCTAAGGCTAATCTTAAGCCTCATAATGAGTTGATAAGCATGATATTATCCATCCTGTAATTACGAATGTACTTGCTATAGCATGTGATAAAACAATATTGTCACAAATCATGAAAGATATTATAATGTAATATTATGTATATTTGTTGAGCTTTTTCAAAAATTGATTATTAATATTACTTCTGTCTTTACAATATCCTATACTTTTTTACACATTTGCTTTCCTTGTATTAGCAATAAAACTGGCTTAAACACTTAAAATTCAGTGACTATTAAATTGTTTGTGGCAGAATGTATAATGATATCTTGGCCTTAAATCTTGAATGTTCCAGTAATCTACAGTATTACATTTAACTGCTATATGATCCATCTGAGTTTGTAGAATTGTCTCAATGTAAGATTTAAAGAATTTGCAGAAAATGTGAAGATGTTTTGTAATTGTTGTACAGTTTGACCTGTTTACAGTAGTTTTAAATATGTTACATGAAATGTGTTTTGGAAATGTCAGAGTGTTGGTTGATTAGAATTTAGAAACATTACAGTTGTGTACTAATGTATACTTTTCAAAATGAAAGAATAACAAAATATTATTTTTATCCAAATATTCATATATTTACACCACAAAATGCAGTAAATATTGATTATAGTATTTAAATCCAATTCAGTTACGACTCATAGTATTAATTCTCAGAGTATTATTTTTAAATTCTATACCTTGAGTGGAGTTTTTATTCATTGATTTCAGCAATATTAATCTTGTTGCTAAAGTTTAAAATCACCAACACAGCTGAATTTCATTTCTTGATTTATGTACAAAAAAAAACCCAAAAAAATCTTTGCGTTGCCCATGCCCAATCGACACAATATCCTGAAATTCACATCAGCATTGACATTTTTTTGTTAATACTATAATTTTATTTTTCAGATTTTAACTTAAATTATTATTATAATTAATACATAAAATTATCCTAAAAGTCATAAGAAATATTGTTATACCAAAAATTGTAAACAGAAAAATGCGTAGTTTTCCACAAGATAGTCTATAGTAGGAATAACAAAATCAGAATGTAGAAAATAAACTAAACTGGTCAAATAAAAACCAAAAACAAAAATTATAACTAACTGAAATTGATGTATCTTGTGGTTGGGCAACTATCTTTTGATGTTTTGGTTATTACACATATCATACATTGGTGCCTTTACAAGAAACAAGCCCTTAAATACTAGGGACCACTGATTTGTAATATTAAATATTTAAAGCATTTTAGATTTTACAAAAACAAAAATTATACAAGGAATTGATTTGTAGTTTGAATGTGCACTTGTACTATTTCAAATAGATTTTAATTTTGCTTATCATTAGAAGCCTGTTTTAGGTGCTATAGTAGTTACTATAGTTAGATTTGGATTATTTATGTACAGTTAAAATGGATAAAGGTTCCAGATGTCAGTGAGTAAAGTGTATCGCTGAGCAGCTTATTTAAAACTTTGTGAGTAGATTTGAACCTGGGATTAATTTATGTATTAATTAAAAATGTATTGTCACTCAAAAAATTAAAATAATTGAAAGTCTGATAAGCAAGGCTTAGGAAATGGATTTAAACATAGGATTAGTAGGCATCATCTTATCAATATACTGTCACTTAAAACATTGAAACGTGAATGTCTGATAAACAAGGCTTTGGAAATGGATTTAAACCTGGGATTAGTAGGCATACATAAATACATAGATGTGGCAAAGCCAAAGGAAGCATCAGTCGCAAAGCTTGTTTTCCAAAATAGGCAGAAACTAGAAAAAAGTCAAATTTTTTTGTGTGTTCAAAAGAAGTAGCCTTTTAAAAGTAATGAAAGTTTTATGTTGCTGCTTTGTACAATGAAGTACATAAGAGATCACATTTTTGGCGAACTACTATGGCTTTTTTGGAAACAAAGTTTCCATGTTGTACCTTCCTAAAAGCTAAAACTTTGCATAAATGGTGCGTGTCGTGGCAAAACCACCAAGTTGTAGCAAAATTGTAAATTAAGTTATTGTTGAAAACCATATGGAACTTTTTGTAAGCTTTAAAACGATTTGTCAATTATCTAAATTGGACTTCCATAACTGAAGTTATTGGACAAAATATACAAACATTTCCTTTGTATTTATTTTTCCTGTTGTTTATTTGGTTATATCTCAATAACTTCCTGTGTGACAACTTGGTGGGTTTGCCATGACTAGCCTCATTTGTGTTTTATTGTGTGTCAGTGGACTGCTGGAATATTGATGTTTTTGACTATTTGTAATTTTTTTTTTATTTATTTGTGCCATATTAATGAACTTAAACAATAATTATGCACAAATAATTAATGCAAATGAGGTCACTTTAAACTTTCGGTTGTTTACACCGTTCCCACAAATATAATAAATACACGCGACAGATAGGCATGGGGGCATGTGTACAGTTGAACCTGTCAAATGCATTCGGATAGATGGAAAAATTAGCTGAGATTATAATGGGGACCTACAACAAGCCAACTCACCCCTAGAAAAAGTCACAAACAGTTGAAACAAAGAAGGTACAACCTCAGCCGCATCCATTGAGCAACGATTCAGAAAATTCCTTGATGGCTGAATAAATAACATTCAACTTATAGCAGTCGAAGTTTGCGCCAAGTAACTCATTCGAAAAGTTTTGAAAAATCTTTACAATTAGACCACATTTTTGGCCTATTTTTTTTTCAAAATATTGGTTGACAATGGAAATGTGAAGTTTAGCCATGTTTTTTTAAGAAGAGTAATGGAATACCTTAACAGTCACAAAATCACAAACTACTGTACTGTTTTTAGGTCTGCGCGAAGCGGACCTTAGGTTCTCACTTATGTTCTTGTTGTTGGTGTTGTTGCGACCATAACTTAAAAAGTGTCCAGCGTCACCAGCTTTGAACGGACATGCTTGAAATTTTGTACACATAAACTAGACCGCATTACCAACAAATGTTCATCGCCCTTTTTTAAGTTACACCTCAGGGTGTCACCTAGACCCAGAAAACCAAAAACGCATTTCGTCAAGTAGTGTGAAATACGGCTAACTTCAACAAGCGCATGAGTAGCTCGGTTCGTTAAGACATCGTTTAACATGACCGTTCTACAAAAGCGAAGGTCATTGGTTCGATTCCCACCACGGTAGGCTCTGGCTATTGTATTTTTTTTACTTTTTAAAATTTTTGTTCGGATGAAAAATTGTTTATCTTAATTTGCTCTTTCAAACATTTGTCCTGCAAAAAAATCTACTGAAAACCTTAGAACGTAAAATCATGCGACGTGGTCTAATAGCGCTATAATAATTAATAATGGAAGAATGCTTTTACAACCCAAAATCGCAGTGGAAGTGCGGACCTGGTGAGCGGTCGCTCTTGTTAGGGCCGCGCGAAGCGGACCTTAGGTTCTCACTCATTTCTTGTTGTTGGGGTGGTTGTTTTTGTTGTTGTTGGTGGTGTTTTGAGCGGACGTACATGAAACACATATATTACAGATCATTTCCAACAAATATCACCTTTTTTCTAAGTTACACTCCAGGGTGTCCCCTAGACCCAGAAAACCAAAAACGCATTTTACCGGTAAGCAGTAAGAACTCTAAAATACATGTGGAGATATCGAATGCTTAGCTGCCGCGGTCAGTTAAGAATATAATCGTTTAACACGACCGTTCTAATAAAGCGAAGGTCGTGCTGGCAACACAATAAAATGTTTTGTTTTATCTTATCTCTATCAAAGTTTAGAGGAAAAAAATATGTGTATGTCTGAACATTCTAAATATTTAAAATAGTTTTCGCTTCCAAACTACCTTGTCGAAAATACAAAAACATCCTTAGAAAGTTCAATGTAACATATCCCACTAGTGTTAATTAATAATGGAAAATGCTTTTACAACCCGGAATCGCAGTGGAAGCGCGGACCTGGTGATCACTCTTGTTTAATAAGCAATGTGTTTAAATAAGGGTATTTTACACACGTTATGAAGTATACACATTAAAAATGGTGTACGGACGACCACAAGAAAATCTCCAGAATTGTGTTTTTACAACTTGGGACTTCTGGAAGTACAATTAGGTAGTATGACCAAGACTAGGCCTAGGTGTATTGCTTGCGCAGACAACGTCAAAACTAAATTCAAATTAATAACCATATTTCACAAAATTAAAAAAAAATCATGAGTTTTAAGAATGGTTTTACATTTGAAAATACTCTTTCTATATCATTCACAGTCATAATGTCAATATTTCTTTACCGTGGGCAAGTTATTTTACAAATTTTTATGATTTATCATTAATTTACAAAACATTCCAACTCATGAAGAAATATTAGTTGAGATTCCTTGCTGTAAATCACTAGCTACTTTAAAGTGACATAGAATCAAGTGGTTTACAATTAATAGTAATTTTGAATACTATTTTTCATTCTCAAAAAAATCAAGAGAATTGTGCTGACAAGAAGTCAAAATGTAAATAAAGCTAACATAATAAATAATATTCTGTAGGCTCAATACATCAAAGTACATTGAGTAATTCACTTTTTTCCTTTTACATTTAGTATTGGTGAAATTTTGTTCAGTGTTTTAAATGCAGTTCAGTTTAAGGCAATTTTTACATTGGTATTATGGTTTGAGAATTTCAATTCTGGTTTTCCAAGTGGTGGTTTTGGATATGTTGACTATGCCAATTAATGTTAATTGTAATTCATACTATTATAGATCATGAGAGTGAAGTGAAATTTGATAACTTTCTATAGGGATTATGGTGAAACATGATAACATACTGAAGTTAATGTTCATTAGCATTCATGAAATAAATGAAAAATACTTTTTTTTTTCATTCTCAAAAAAAATAATAGAATTATGCTGAAAAGAAGTCAAAATGTCAATAAAGCTAAAATAATAATGTTCTGTAGGCTCAATACATCAAAGTCCATTGAATAATTCACTTTTTTTCCTTACTTTTACATTTAGTATTGTTGAAATTTTGTCCAGTGTTTGTGCAGTTAAGTTTAGAAAAAGTCTATTTACATTAGTATTATGGTTTGGGAACTTTAATTCTGGTTTTCCAAGTGGTGGTTTTGGATATGTTGACTATACCAGTTAATGTTAATTGTAATTCATACTATAATAGAGCATGGGAGTGAAGTGAAATTTGATAGTGAACATTCTATAGGGATTATGGTGAAACATGATAACATACTGAAGTTAATGTTCATTAGCATTTATGAAATGATAGGCCCGATATATGAAGTACCTACTAATAAGGCCAAGAAAAAAAAAGAAAATCAGCTATTTGTTTTCTTTTGCATTTTGAAAATATATTTTAAGACTGAAAATCTAAATATCATTCATATATTGCAAATATCAAATAATTAAAGTGTTTCTGTCAATTTAAAAATATAAAAGAGTTTTGTAAAAAAACGGGTAATTCATTAGTTTTTATGCAGGTAGCGGGCATAAATTGAGATACCAAATTACCATTTCAAATTCAATACTTGTCCTCATTTTATTGTTTGGTTTTAGAGCATTCATGAAATTACAGGCCCAGTAGAGGAGCAGTGGGAAAGTTTAATCTTGGGTAGTGAAGTTTGAAAGCCAGATCACGTCGATGCTTAGGCCTAGGTCCAGGTAAAGGATGGGTTTATTAAAAAATAAATAAATTTAAAAAAAAATAATAAAAATCGACCTATCAACCATCCAAATTTTGAGGCCAAAAGGGCAAAACAACAATTTTTTTTGGCCTAATAATAACATTACTACCTTTCTTTTTAGTAGGTTTTGAACCAGGCCATGAACAGCTAAACACCAGGATATACCTCTAATGCTGTGTGTGCATTTAATACTTGCTTTGATAATGATTCAGATCTGTCCTGCTAAGTAAGATTTTGATGTAAACTGTTCATACCCTGGATAACTAACACGTTTTAAGGTAGTTTAGTCTGATTTTCAGATTTCTCTTAACAGAAGGTCATTGGGTCCAACTAGAACCCTCCAAATTTTAAGTAAGGTTTTGATGTAGGCTGTCCATGCCCTGGATAACTAACAGGTTTCCTAATGTAGTTTAGTCTGATTTGCATTGGATCCAACTAGCACCCTCCAAATTGTCTCTGGTGCAACCAATACCCGAGACCTAATGATAAGGTGAAGTGTAGGATTGAAATTTATCTTCATATATCCTTCATCTTCATATACCCTTTAATTAATTATATCATATTGAAGAATTGACAAAGAATTATGAATGCAAAACATGGAATCAAACGGAATCATCATGAAAACTCAAAATTGGTTAAATTTAATTTCCAGCAGCTAGATGAATGTGGATATTCTCATGTTGAGTTTTCTTTATGGTAACCATGCACACGTTCATATGATTACCACAGTCAAATTCGCCATTGCCTTACTAAGGCCTAAAAAATGTTGTCCAATCCCAACCAACCCAAAATTTGAAAATCAGGGTTGGCCGCCTTTTTAGTTTCCTGATTCTTTATCTAAATACATAGTAATCCAGGGAATTTTAGGAAACACATAGAAGTATCCCAGACATTGTAAGAATATTTCAAGTGATCCCAAAATTAAAATATAAGAAAAAGAAATGGCGGTGTTATTGTAAATATACTAAGAAGTACCTACTAAAAATAAAGTTTTCCAACCAACCAACTCAATAGTATCAAATTATTTATGAGTAACTAGTATATAATTTCTTGAAATAAACCAATAAATACATGCATTATTGTGACGTTTCAGTCTGTACACTATAAACCTTCCTCACACAATGACTAGTAAGCTAGATTTTGATGACACTTGGGTTTTTTTTTGTTGCCCTGTACAGTTGAGAATTTTAGGATCGTCGTAAAGATTGGACAGTTTGTATGTACCTTGTTCTCTATTCATGTTGTTACTTCCAACTCAAATCCAAATTTAAATCCAACCCAAATTTTCAAAATTGTTGTGCATGAGCAACATACAGTATAGCAATTAATTGCACAGAATAACAAGATTTTAAAATGTGTGCTAAACCATTGTCTATTTGGTCCTAAATTTATAGCCAAGTTTATAATATCTATATTAGCTAGCGAACACTCGTCAAGTTTCTTATAGTGTTTAAAAACTGGATAAAGTCATTCACAAGTTTTCATATTGAGTCTTACAGACCAACATTCAACTTGCAGGGTTTCTATTGTGATCCTCTCAGTATCAGTCTATCCCACTTATAAAATGCATACAAACCTTCTAACACCACATTTAGTTGAGAACTCGCGTTTAAATTGTGTATATTTTAGTGCCATTTTTCAAAACTAAAAATCTCATTATAGGCTTTCTCAACTGTTTTATTGATTTTTCACAAGGGAATTCAATCCCGCATTTCCGCTTTTAACAGGATGATTAATTATGGTACATGCTGAGGCTACAGAACTCCTGAACCAAAATGTGCAGAAGCTTACAAGAAGCTTACATTTTCAGACTGCAGTACATTTTTACCAGTTACTTATTTCTAATTAATTTTCTATACTTTGTCCTAGATTCTAAGTCAATATTAAGAAGCATTTTAAATTTGTTACATCATTTTATATGTAGGATTATTCTGAATTCACATGTCATATATAGTGTATCGGGGCATACAGTCTAAGCGGAGGTCAAAATGGAAGTGCAGGGGCAAGCCAAAAGTGGTCCCCTCAACCCCTTGGATCCGTGCCTGAACTTTCAGATTTCATACTATGTTCTCCATTTTCTCATTGCTGAGAAACACTCACACTTTGTTGATGTTCATAGGCAGGGGCGACATTTTTGAATTGGGGGAGAGGTTAAATTTTGTCAGCTACCAAAGCTGGTTTGAATTTGATGAGAAAAAAAACTTATTGCATCTAAACTTGTGCTTTCCTGGTCCCTGAAGGTGCATTTTTTACCATATTTACATGCTGCTTTTGAATTGTGAATTTTGTAGTTGGAGTGACATTTCAGGGGGGACAGTCCCCCCTGAGTTATCACTGGGGGAAATGCATCCCCCATCCCCCTCTTCCACCGCCCATGTTTATAGGCAACATACAATCTCTATGAATTGAATATTACAGTAGATTTTTCACTACACAAAAGATAAAAATTCTTTTGCATTTTAGTAGGTTATAATTGAAATATTGTAACATCAGGACAAAACAGTATCAAAGTTTGATGTGAGCATTTTACAGGAGAAAAAAATAATCTAGACTTATATCTGGCAATATTTGCCAAACTAAAGTTGGAAGGAACATGAATTAACTCTGTATGGTTTGTGATTATTGCATTCCATGATGTCTTCTGACTTGTATTATAAAAATGTCTGTAATGTCTGTCAAGCTATGGATTACAGTGTAAGAAACAGGAATTACCTTTCAACGCAAGTTCAAATGTTTTGTGATTACAGAATTACATGATGTCTTATATATAAAAAATGTTGGTCAAACTAAAGGTTGAAAGAAACAGGAATTACCTGTAATACAATATATTACTAATATCCAAATGGTTTGTGATTACAGTATTCCATGATGTATGGTAACTTATATTATAAAAGAGTTGGTTAAACAGGATTACATTATATTTTCAATGATAACTGCTTACAACCTTGTTAAGTATTTTTGTATAACATAAAATAGTTTTAATCACTAAAAACTGATAACAAATTTTTCCATTTTGTTTTTTACAATTATTTAATGGTTGTGTAAAACCACTAATCAGCAGTTTTACATTATTTATAAGATGGAAAACAAATTGAGAATAAATAGATTTTGAAATAATTTTTATTATGTACAAACTACGATAAAATGTCTTACACCTAAAAAGGGAATGCTGAGATGGGATTTGATAAAAGAGTTTGGTAACTATTACATCTTTTCTACTTGGGAATAAAACTAAATGTTTATTATTTTATAATATAAGAGTAAATAATAAAGATGTGAATGTCCAAAGAAATTTGATTTTTTTGGGTGGATTTTGGAATAAATGCCCCTTTAATATACAGAACATTTCAATTTATTAACCAAAAATATTTGAAAGGTAAAGCCTAGATGCCAGTCTGTTGCGATATACCATTTTTCTGCAGAAGCTGTTTGTGAAGCTTAGGAATAGCAAAACTGTACACTATTCATCACGTATCTCTATTTATTTTCATCACGTATCTCGTACAGGTTCTTAACCCCCTCAACAGCATTTTGTGAACATTTCTTCTCATTTCCTGTTAATATATTTCCAATGGCTACTTTTACTGTGACTCATTCAGTCAAAAAATACATGTAAAAATTGTCTACAAATAATATTTATAATAAGATATCATTACCATTTTTTATATTAGATTTTATTATAACCAATACATATAATAAGTTGTAGATAAGTAGATTATTGTGACATGTCAGCGTTGTGTTATGACCTAGATATTGACAGATATTAGGCAATGTCCTTATGGCTCTCAAATACTAGTAATATTATATTCCAAGATACACAAACGTTAACCTACTTAACCAGCATACCATGTTCCATCCCATGACAATTACCAATTCCTAGATTCAGTGTTTAAATATGATGCTGCAATATTCTTCAGAAATTTGATCATAAATTAAGTGAAAATTGTCATTAAATATAAAAAATATTCTAAACATTTATATTTATCTTTTATGCTTTAATGTCCTTTTTATAGAAATCAATCTTAGGGTTTGCTTTTGAATATCGCACATATCCTTTGAAACCGTAGTTTCCACTGTACATTCTACTACAGTCCTATATAGTCAAGCATTATCCGATTAAATCTCAGCTTTGAATCGTTATCCATAAAATATAAAAGTCTACAGGCAAATCACACTAATCAATCTCAGTAAGATGTGCTTTACCAAGACATAGCAACAGCACTCTACAAGAAACAAAGAAACAGACTAACTAAATATTTTGTTTTGTATAGTATGCTTTAATAATGTAAAATGCTCAGAAAGACACATAAGATTCTCCAATGAAATTTTGTTTGATATAATTGTATTATATTGTCCATTGGGAGAGGGTATTGCAATGAGCTCCATTTGTCTATCTGTATATCTGTCTGTTAAATATCAAAATAAATTGAGTTAATGTACTTCAGATTTTCCATGTCTGAACCCACCATGGTCCACCTGTGTTGTTATGCTTATCTGGATCATCACTCACATAGAACACAACTTAATTTTCAACATAGGCAAGGGATGAAATCTAATCAAATCAAATGTCTTGTTGATTAATATCATTCTTTGTTTCTTTAATTGTTTTACATGACAGATTTTCAATAAAACAAGTCGATCTGACAATAAGACGCGGAAAGCTACGCACAGTATAAGTACCAAGAAGTTAATCCTTAACTTGAACATGTGTTGGAGCAGGAGAGTAATATTATTATTGAGGCGTAGGTTAGTTGCAGTACATGTAGTTGGTGAGTTACACCAAGTGGTAC
>JAOTQE010064966.1:0-17920 GCA_025631205.1 Nesometra sesokonis
AGGCATATATGTCGGTCTTATGTAGGTAAGTATCTCACTCATAGACTACCAACACCACTTCTGGTTTGTGTAATTTTCATTAAATCTCCAATTTCCTTTAGTTAAAATAAAAATTAAATCAAGTTTTTTTTTGTCTCATGAGACATGTTGTTATCCTGTTGAGCTTCGTAACTATTAAAACCAAAGAGGCTTCATGGTTGGACAGGTTCAAATATCCGTCAGTAGGTACATAGTACCACACAATTTGATTTGAAGTAAACCAATAACAAATTACTGTATTTACTTTCCATTAAATCCCCTATTTCCTTTAATTAAAATAAAAATTAAGTCAAGTTCTACGCGAGTTGTATGGCTGAGCAGTTAAGACAGGGGAACCGTGACTGTATACAAACAATAGCACAGGTTCTAGGCCTGCTCACACCATGGTTCTGGTGGTGGAACAAGTCTTCTCAGATAAGGACTATAAATCATAGGCCCAGTGTACACAAACAGCTCAGGTGCACTTTAAAGAACCCAGTACATCTTTCGAGACGAGTGGGGGGTTACCCCATTGTACTGGTCCATGCATGACCCCTGCTGTGGACAGCTGAAGTAGCGCAAGTACAACTCAGTACTTGCTGCATGACATGACGTGACCCTTGGGGGAGTAGAAAGTCATAAGAATGCCTAACATCTGGTCCACAGCGCCAAGCATCTTCTAGATAGATACTGGTGCATATATAAATGTATACCATTATTATTATTATTAAGTTTACATTTTTCCCTACAGCTGGACGGAAGTACGTTAAGTGGGTTTTTTAGCTGGAGTGGTTGTCATTCATGTGGGTAATACAGTTGTGGGACGATGGAGCATCTAGAAACCGGCTATCGCAGACTGGAGTCATTCCACGATGATGAAGACTCTCCACCAGATGAAAGAAATGTCATGGTACATCATGTGACAGACAATGGAAAAGGTGAATTAAGCCGGGCACTCACTACGTCGTGTGACGGTCGTACGATAGTCGCACGACTAAACCGTCGCTGCCTGTGTGTGTTTTCCAGATGCTTTGAAAATCTCGTACTCGTCGGCTGACAGTTTTTTAGTGATTTTCCTGATGAATAACTAAAAAAACTATTGGCCGACGAGTAGAAGACTGTCATCGCGTCTGGAAACCACACACACAGGGAGCGACGGTTTAGTTGTGTGACCGTCGTACGACACAGTGAGTGCCCGGCCTTAGCATAATCAATCATTGGATAGAATTTGATGTACCCAACGCTGATATGAAATGTATGAAATGCTTAGTAAAATTATTCACAAGTGGGACTCGAACCCATGTCTCCACAATTAGTCTGGTAGATCTGTACTGCTAGACCACACCGCTTGAACTTGATGACTAGGTGTCAAGATTTGAGCTCAAAAACATCAAGTTTGAGTGCAACCAGAGATCTTTATTTGAACTGTATTGAATATTTATTACATTTCACGTCGGAGTTGGACAAACAAATTTAAAGTATGGGCACAAGGGCGGTGGAAGAGGGAGATGGGGGACCTGTGTCCCCAGTGATAATTCAGGGGGGTTCAGATCCCTGAAATGTCACTCCAACTACAAAATTCACAATTAAAAAACAGCATGTAAATATGTTAAATGCGGCCTGGAAAACCACCTTCAGGGACCAGGAAAGTACAAATTTAGAGGCAATAACGTTTTTTTTTGGGCATAATTTAACTTCGTCTTCCCTAATTCAAAAACGTTCCACCGCCCCTGAAGTAGAGGCCTCTCTGACAGTTGCATCTGTACCTCCACCCAAATTGTCATTCTCCCCGTATAAAGTATTATTTGCTCGACCTTGATCTTTCAAAATTCAATGCCACATCTTAGGTTATGTTCAGATTCATGGCTTAAGTAGAGCATAGCATTAGTAAAGGCGTAAACTAATCTGCAGTATAACGACCAAGGTGTTTTCAAATACAGGGTGTAGCGTAAGTCATAAGCATTTTTAAAATTTCTACCAGTGGATTTTTCTATACAAGTCATCCATATTTGATTGGCCAATACAGGTCGCTTGCATGATTGGCCAACTCTTAACACAAGGTCAAAATCAATGCTCATTGAAGTATACGAGGCATAGCTCCATAGCTTACGCTAATAAATTACGCCCCAGATTAGTGACTTACGCTAATCACCGTCTAGTTCAGACACAAATAATTGTATGCTGTGTATGTTATGCTCCGCTTAATCATTGAGTCTGAAAATGACCTTAACATAACAATTAATTAATAATTAATTCTTGGAAGTTTCATTACTCTGATTAGTACTGTGGTCAGGAAGTTGTTTACAAACAAACAGACAAATGCGGAAACATAACCTCCATGCGTTGATTACGGCTGCAACATTATGGAATGGATTGTATTCCATAGGTGTTTGTTCCAATGACTGGAGGTATTAATTGTGAAGTGCTTAGAGGCCTTGCCAATAAGCGCTATATAAATGTCACTTATTATTATCATTATTATCCCAACTTCATTGGCAGAGGTAATTAGTAATTTCCCTTAACCAGAATGTATAAATTACATTGCCCAAGCCTGATTAATCAAAATTTCATTAAAATAAGAGTTAACTTTTTTTTAAAAAAAAATTATTAATGGCTAAATATAGAAATTATCCTGAAAATTGTAAATAATACTACAAATATTCCAAAATTAGACCATAAAAATTAAATAAAAGTACAAAAAATATAGTAAAAATTTTCTATTATAAAAATGAAAAATTCCTGACCGATTGATCCAAATCATAAAAAATATCTTTTTTGCAGACTTCGAATTTATATTTGAAACAGGTTTGTTTTAAAATTAATAATTGACATAATTACTTCCTTCAAATCAGATATCCATGCCGTTACTATTCCCTTTACCAGCCAACTAGACCTGGCAATAGAAAAGTTAGATTGCTGTACTGGGTTTTTCCAGGGTCTTATCTTAATAATCCAATTAAACATCAAAGAAGAATACCAGTACTTAAGAGTTATTTATCATCACAGCTGAAAATGATAAGTGTCAATAAATTACCAGTAAAGTGTTTAAAAACCATGCTAGACATTTTTAGACAATGCTGTTAATAAAAACTTTAGAATTATCATTATCTTAGTTGTAATTATAATTAAAAATTGTTATACATATTATTTTGAACTTTTAAAAACAAGTGACTTATCTCAGAGGTTTTTTGTTTAATTGTGTCTAAAAAACCATTCACTATTAATTACCTCCACTGTTAATCTTGTTACAAATTCCCTCAAGTGGTAATAAATAGAGATAAGAAGAGATTGGCAAAACCTGGTTTCAAAATTGCAAAATTGGTTAAGGGAAAATGTATCCTCATGCAATGCATGTAGCATTTGTTATGATAAGGAATAAAATGATAACTTTAACAGTTGACCTTGAATAGCAGTATTACCAGCAATTATGATATTCTAATCATAAATTAGTTGTAGTGTAATTAACATAGTTTCTTCTCTGCATTTTATTTTTCAGCTCCCTGGAACCATATTGAGAATTTGGATGAATTTTTCACTAGAATATCCTTTGTTTAATTTAATAATGCTCCTTGAAGGGACATGTCAAAATTATCCTGATGCAGTTATTGCAGTAATTGAGTTACAACAATATTTTTAGATTATTAGCTGAAAGAGAATTACTGAAAACAACATGTGAGGCTAGGCATGGTAAAACCACCAAGTTTTTGCACATGAAGTTATTGAGAATTAAGCCAATAAATAACAGGAAATATAAACAAATACATAGAGAATTTTTGTACATTTTTCCAGTAACTTCAGTCATGATGTCTGAATTTGATAATTGACACTCATTTTAAAGTTTGTAAATGGTGAATATGGTTAATTAACAATAACTAAATTTTCAATTTTTCTAGAACTTGGTGGTTTTGTCGTGACATGACTCATGTAAAGATGAAATCTTACATTAGGTGTACATATATCCATTAGAAAGTTTTGTCAAGTTTTATCACAATGGATAAAAAGATTAGTTTCCTCTTGCTCACTTATCTGTACAGTATATTCTTATTCTTTATATGCATTTAATTTGATAAACCAGTGAGGTGGTTAATTCAAAATTATCCTACATTTCTTTGAATATGTAGGGTAAAACTGATCAAACTATGTAATGATAATTTAAATGTAATGTATGTGTCAGTGCAGTCACGAAAGAGAAAATACTGGCACTGGATAACTGCAGTAACTGCAGTAGACTTAATAGCAATCAATTACTGCAGTAACTGCAGTAGACTTAATAGCAATAGATTACTGTACAGTAACTTCAGTATACTTAATAATAACAATAGATCATTGCAGTAACTACAGTAGACTTAATAGCAATAGATCACTGCAGTAACTGCAGTAGACTTAATAGCAATCAATTACTGCAGTAACTGCAGCAGGATATTTTTTACATGGTCACTTAAATGCTTGTGTTGTTAATTGACTGATTGAGATAACTGTAAGATTGAGAATTGTAGGATGTGAGAAGGAAGGAGAGAAAGCAAGCCTACTTAAATATGCAAGGTTTGTTCTTAAGGCTAGGCAAATTTATTTGCACAAACAAAAAGCGAACAGTTTCAATGTCACTTTGGATTCGACATAGGCAAGTTAACTTTATAGTATTTTTTAGTGAACTTTTTTTGTGAATATTTTTTTAGAAAGGTCACATAAGATAAATGTGGGTTCCTATGCACTTAAGTCACAGCACATAAGTGACAAAGCCAAACCAACTGAAAAATAAGTCGCAAATACTAGTTTTCCACAATAGGCAGAAATTTTAAAATGGTCAATTTTTTAAAATTTTATGTCAAAAATATACAATTCATACATTAAACTTTCACAGTACCTTAACAATTTTCAGATATATGATAAAAAATATGTTTAAAAATGCCATTTAAAATGACCCTACTTAGTCAATGTATACTGATAAACAATTTTCAAACATAGTTTTCTCAAAACTTCAATTTTAAATGTTCTAATTTCGATTTTTCATAAATTCGCAAGGAAACATCGTACGAAACTGATTTTTTTTTGCATGTTAAAGATAATAATTGTGTAGTTTTATAATCCATAAAAAACTCAATTTTCAATTTTCTGACTTGTGTCTCATTTGGCTTGGCTCTGCCACAGACCATAGACAAAAGAAATGTGGAAGTGGTAATTGTCATGGTACATTGTTATTCCCATAAACATTTGTGTAAATCAATTTAAATTCGCAAAAATAACAATGTACGGATTAGGTAGAAACTTTGAAGATTTATTCACTTGAACATTAACACCCTAACCCTAACCCCAACCCTATAGCCTACTGTAACCTAGAAACATTCAAATGGTTAAAATACAAATTAAACTTTTTTTTTTAAAGACAATTAGTTTGTAAATCCACCAATGGCAACAATTTTGTTGTTTTCATATACAATTCCTTGACCCTTAATTTAAAGTCTGTTGATAATAAATCAACTTTCCTCTTAGCATTTCCTTTACAACGTACTATTTTTAGTTTCTATAAAATATTATGATGTCTATTTGAGATTTATGAGACCTTAACTTGTTGTTTACATCTACCAGTATCATCAGAAACATGGCTATGCTTGCATGATGCTATCACAGATACTTGAACTTGTGTAAGTAAAGTATACAGTTAAACCTCCCAGTGTGGGAACCTCTTGTACGTTCAGATACAGATAAACTTTATTTCATCCTTAAAAAGAAAATTCACATGGTCATGGACGCCCTCAAAAACAATCACAGACATACTATTGTACCTCATAAACTTAACATTATAATAACGTACACATTGGGGATAAAGGAATCATGATAACGGGTTGTACGTGCCTTGATTGATCTAAGTCTACCACTTCTCTCTATAAAGTTAGGGATAATTATAGAATTAAGAGGATGGGATGGATCATCCATAACTCCTTTAAACTTTAGATTAACTTTCTCACTGTAGACCGAGTCAATGCGTAGCACACACTGCCCAACTATCTTTTCAGCTTTAGTTATTAAACGATTAAGTCTATCCATATCAACTCTCAAGCTATTTCAACCCCAACAGACTAGGCAGTAACTTATCACACTAAGAATGATGGAGTGGTAGAATGACAATAATATGTTGTTATTTATTTAAATTTAAGCTTGCGAAAGTAGCATACAAGAATTAAATTTTCTAATTATATGATCTATATCGCTCCATGATCGCTGTCTATCAAAGACTACTCCAATATACTCAAACAACGAAACTTGTTCAAGTGGACGGAAATTCAAGTGGACACCTCCTGTGGTGGACACTAATTCTAAAGCCCATCTGTTGTTCCTCTATAATCAGTAGATTTGGTACCTCTCATAAATGAACACCCCTTGTGATAGAAACGAATTCTAAAACCCATCGGTTTGTCTAAAAGTTTCACATCCTCTCAATTGTGCTCACTTCCCCTTATTTTAATTTTAAATTATTGAAGAGTATCCTCTATAAAACCTCTATGAATTAAAAAACAACCAAAAACAATGTTAATAAAACAATGTACACAGGGGTTCCAACTTGTAAAACCAGAATTTCTGGAGATTTGCTTATGATCCTCTGACCTCCATATGTACCCTTCCTAAAATTTAGATGCAAGTACTGTACCCTTACAGAATTTAAACACTGAACACCTTTTTATGAAATTTTCTGACACATATTGTCACTGTTAAAATATGTCATTACTGTTTAAGAAAAACATTTCTTCACAGTTCTCTAGCCCAATTTATGCGTTAATTGCAAAACTTTCACCTGGAGAATTTTCTGGAGAAAACTAAATTCCGGGAGAAAATTTCATAATTCCAGTAGCCCGGGAGATTATCCAACATTCCTGGAGACTCCAGGACAATCCTGGAGACTTTCGAGCTCTGTGTACACTGGATCAAAACTGTGTGTATGGTGTTTTGTTTGAGCCTATCATTCAGATTTTTGAATGAAGAGTGTCACATTCAAATGATTTAACGTTGTTGAATATATTTTTTTCAGGCAATTTATATTCATAGTAATGTTTTCTATATTCCTGATACAATGTGTGAACTACCCTGTATTGTTTGGTGAAAAGGTGAACGGTGTACATAATAAAACCAAAATATCTGATACCATTGAACCTTTAGATCAATGTTTTAGTCAGTAAGTATTATTTATTTATTCAGGAAAAAATTAAATAAATGTGAGGTGTCACCACAAAATGAGTCGTGTTGTACAGAAAATAAAAAATGAGTTATTGTTGTATTTGGATAGAAGAGATTATAAGCTTTAAATTGTTTTTTAAGTGAGGTTCATAGCTTCAATATAGCCAAAGAAAAATCATTTTAAAACATAGGTCTATGAAAACCCACTTTGGAGAAAATCTACTTTAAAGATAAACAACTGTTGACTTCCTGAATATTCCATTGATTTTGAAAAACAGCCTTTACAAAATGTAGATTATTGTAAATAAACAGGAAAGTGTAATCATAAAATTTAATTTCTAAACTTTACAAAACAAAAGACATCTCATTTTTGTGGAATTATGACTTTCTGTCTATTTTTGTGAATATCTCAAAATTACCTGGCGTACAACACAATTAATTTTGTCACGACACCTCACAAATGTAGCATCTCAAAAAAATCGCAAAAACAGATATAAATCAGAGAAATTTGGAAATTTACATTTGCACCATTGTAAAGTAGATAATGTGATATTCATAATGATAAAAACTTATTTTAAATGGATGATTATAATAATCAAAGATACTAATTTAAAGTTTGTAATGTTTAAAAATATGTTTTGAGAAAACAGCAATTAAAGTGAATCATTTGTTTATTTGTAAAATTTCCTGTTAGTAAACAGGATTTTTTTTATGTTAATAAAAGTGAAAAAGATACCTTTTGAAACAAAAACTGTAGGCTGATTTCATATCACAGTGTACAGGTTTTTTTTAAATTTGTCTGTAATGCCTTTTTACTCAATTATTATTCTGTAGCTCAGAAAATTTTATAGCAAAAGACCACATTTTTAGTTTAAGCTTCTTTTTAACTAGTGTTTATGTGAATAAACAACTTTTTTTAACACACACTAAAAAAAGTCTAAATTTACACATTCACAAAATCTCAAACCATACCCTAAAGCCTGGTTCCCACTAGACGTGAACAAGCAAATTCCGCGTCGAACTATGACGCGTGCGGATGAATCGTAGGTTTGCGAGTGAATTTGGAAGAGTTGATCCATGATCAACTGTTTTTGCTTGACGCATGACCCTCAAGAATTTGATTGATTGCATTCAGTGGGAACTGGGCTTAAACAAGGTATTGTGAATTACACATAATCAAACCACTATTTTGGCAGAAACAAATTTATGATTTTCAAAATAATTTTCCTTTTACACATATTACTCAAAACTAGCTTGGGTAATATAAATCCGATTTTGCTTGAAGATTCCACAAATATTGAATTTTCATTTTCAAAAATTACAATCAAGTCTTCAAAAACCAACAATCTTTCAAAACTAATATATTTAATATTTTATGCCTATGTTGCAGGTAAATGTTTTCTATATTCCTGAAAATTATGCAACCCATATTACAGTTATTATTTTAGATAACTCACAAAATCTAAAATTGTAATTTACTCATAATTTGTTCATTTATAATTTTGTGAATAATTATAACCTTGCATTTGCGCCAGCTGTTCGTACTTCAAATGCTTTGTATGCTGTACAGTATATGAAGGGCAATGTGCATTCATTGAACATGTCAGTTTTTTTTTTGGTTGAAGCTAATTATGCCACTTAATTAAAAACTACATGTCAAGCAAAATCAGATGCAATTTTTACTGTAGTAACAATGATTTCGCCCAGTTTTTTTAGTCTAGGATATGAAAATAAGGCCGAAATTTCAAAATTAATATTTAGGCTGATAAAGGTTTTGAGCAGGATCTTTTTAATGGAAAGTTTGGAAAAGGACAAACACTGTATTTTATTTTTGACCTTATGCCTTTAAAATATGCCAATATTATGTTATTCACAAAAATTTCCATAATTCTTCTTTAAATATATTTAGATTTATTTCCTTTAATCCACACCTTTTAAAATTTGTTAGTGTGATGTTATCACAAGACATTTTAAACATACTGTAGTAAAAATGTCTTTTTAAAGAATTCCCATGAATTTTGACAATTGGATAATGAAGGCTTGTTTTAAAATGGATGAAGGTTGCCATTCCAAGCATCTCCCTGATTAGGACTAAAAAGATTGTTTGCTGTCACTTTGTGAATGTTCCAAAGAAGGGATGGGTAGAAAAATTTTTTTTGTGTTTTTTTTTAAAGAAAAATTAACAAAACGGATATGTTTAAAGGTTTTTAATGATGAGGGTATTATCAGGTTTTTTTTTTGTACCACATCAATTACAAGTGATTTAATTAAAATTACAGAAGCAAGAAATTTGAATGAACGAACAAAATAAAATAAACATTAATCACTTTGTATGTTAATTTATGTGGGATGCGTATCGGTTGTGGTTCAGAATCCCAATCGAGAAGTCGGTGGTTCGAGACTCACTCCCGTCAGTTGCTTGTGCACCTGAGCAACGCACTTTACTCGAATTCCTTCACTCTACCCAGCTGTACGATGGGTACCGGCAAATTGCTGGGAAGTAACCTGAGATGGACTAGCGTCCCATTCAGGGGGAGTATTATACTCTCATCTGCTTCACGCTACAGAAACTGGAAATAAGCTCCAGCCCTATGAGCGTTCAGGCTTGGACAAAGGATATACTATGTTGATTTATTGAGTATGCAATCGTGTGTAGATTTGTGTCTTTCAGTGTTTGTTTTGGTCAATCACAATTTAAAAAAAAAACTTCTTAAGGTGAAAACAGAAAATCTCACCCCTTAATTATTGCGATTTTGAGGGGCAACGGATGACAGCAAGCAAACAAGTTTAAAAATGTTTTTTCTCAACCCCAAACATGTTGACCCTCCCATGAACTTGGGATGATCACTGGCTACTTACTGGACATACAAATAATTTGATTTGAAACAGAAAACACGCAAACCATTTTTCTAAACCATAAACTCAGAGGTCCCAAGTCTCCAAGAAAATGCTGGGAGTCTCCTGATTTTTTTTAGTCCTCTCCTGCCCTCCTTAAAAAAATAAATTTTTCACCTGAAAATTTTAAGTTTCTCCCAAAAATTTTCAGAGTGGGTCTTTGCCTAGCAAAATCGGTTGTCCCTTCAAAAAATACCAGTTCTGCTCAGTGTTTAATACAATTTATATACAATAATATAGATATTTTACATATTTTTATGTACTTATGTTCTTTTTTTTATTTTTATGCATCGCACATTGCATTTACTCAAATTTGATCGACATGAAAGCCAATATAAAATCTCCTGACTTTTTACTTCTCAAACTTGGGACCTCTGACATGTTGACCCTTCCATGAACTTGGGATGATCACTACCTACTGGACATACAATTTGATTCGAAACAGAAAATACACAAACCATTTTTCTAAACCATAATCCACTCCATCTAATAATGTTATATTTCTTGCTTTATAGTTTAGATCCAGTTCTAGTAATCTGTTTAATAATAGCTGCTGTTTTCTGGTTGCATCGCTTCACTCGTGTTGTCTACAATGCTCTCAAGTATTGGGAGATAAGATCCTTCTTTCTTACTGCACTCAAAATTCAAACTGTAAGTTTAATTATTTGTAGTATATATTAGTGACATTGTTCATTGCTATTATATTTAAAAGTAGAATACAATGTTTTGTTTAATCCATCTTTATTTCAAAACACAGCTGAACAATACTATGCTCAATCTAGACTTTTAAAATTTAACAAAAAACTTTAATTTATATATGGTAATGATATTTCTATGTATGGCCATGGTGTGATGACATCATGACTCTGTATAGGCATATGAATGTTTTTTTTTGTCAAAGACAAATTCTTATTCTTATTCTTTTATTGCCAAAAACACAACATAACAAACAATACATTGAAACAGAACTACTGATCTGATGGGCAGGGACACAAAAGTGAACTAAATCACTATAACGTAAGTCTGTATCCCTCATCAAATTTGGCAGAGCCAAGCCAAATAAGGCATAGGTCAGGAAATTAAAAAATAGAGTTTTTTTATATATTAAAGAACTCTATATCATTATCTTTAACATGCAAAAAATCTGTTTCATACAATGTTTGCTTGCTAAGTTATGAACAATCGAAGTTTAAACATTTAAAATTGTAAGTTTTTAGAAAACTGCATTTGAAAATTGTTTATCAGTATGCATTGACTAAGCAAGGTCATAAAATTGCATTTTTTAAAGATTTTTTGATCATATATCTGAAAATTGTTAAGGTAGTATGGAAGTTGAATATATGAACTGTATATTTTTTAAATAGAAAAAAAATTGACTATTTTGAAATTTCCACCTATTGTGGAAAACTAGCATTTGCGAATTATGTCTCATTTGGTTTGGCTCTGCCACAAATTTGATAGTCTGGATTGAGCTTAGTTTAGCAGTCCACTGTATATTGTCTAGTAAAAAGTGGTCTTAGCTATTTGAATATTCTTCTGTGTTGAGTGATATTATGATTACAGTTGTATTTAATATATTGATATAGCGCCACCTGAAACGCGCCAAAGACCTTTGTATGGATTTAAACACGTAGAGGAGACATTCGATCATCTGACGAGGTATGGGATACAGACAAATATATACCACTTACACCACTATGAGTATTTTGCTGTAAAGCATAACTCTACAGGGCCGAAATAGCTTGTCAGTATATACAATTGTAATCATAATATGTCGTATAACTGGAATTAATAGATTGATCCAACATATGCATGATTTATTGAGTTGAGTGAGTATGATGTCGGGCAAAAAAAAAAATTGAATATTATTTGTTTAAAAAATCTTCTACAATTAATAGATTTAATATTAATTGAAAGAATATTAAACAAATCAAAAATATCATTGAAAAGCTGCATTTGCATAATCTATTAGTATATTAGTACATAAAGTAAATAAAAAAAAAATTAAACAAAAATTTAAAAAAAATAAAATAAATAAATAAAGCAAATGATTGGGCTAGTAAAACAGGTATGGAATAGTAAATGCTACAATTAGCTAGCCCAGTAGTTTAGGAAAAAGAAGATAAATTGAGCCATTATGAATGGATACCTTTGGACTGCCCAATTTGTTGGATTTTTTTTGGATTAGAGTAAGCCCACTTTTTTTCTGCTTTTCAAAAAGGACGCTGAACTCAGGACTTCAGATGTTAGGAATCTTTTACCGACAAATGCGTAATGTTTGTATTGAAATAGAGATTGTAGGTGACTTACTTAACAACTGAGGCAATAATCTATTAAAGAACAATTCATAATCACGCTGACGCTAAATGCTCTGTGCGTATCATGAAAAGTCACGTAGGGATGCCAACGTGTGATAAAAATTTAGTGTGTTATCACATTTCCAAGCATTATGTTCAATGTCGCGCCTCTTGTATCAGTTTCGGAAATTTATTTGCTAAAAAGGTTTGTTGAATAAAACTACAAAAAAGGAATGGAGTCACTCGGAGTCACTTATGGGAACCGCGCACTAAAAAGAATATGTGATTCCCTATTACTACGACAATGCTCATTTGGTACACTTTGGTACGTCATTCTCAAAAGTGCTATATAATGTTAAACAAGAATGAGAATTTGTGCAAACAATCTTAATTTAGATTCAAATAATTGTTTTATCCAATGGGTTAATTTAAAAAAAAATATTGTATCAGTGGTGTCAAATTATTGTACATTTAAAAAATCAAGAAGTAATACACATTGGAAATTATTAAAAATAATCAAAATGTATCCACCACCAACAAACGTATGGTGTTAGAAGTCTGGAGCAAAATTTGTTTGTACAAGAGTTATGGCTCAAAGGATTGTACACTCTCGCTGTTTCCCATCAAAGAACAGCTTCCTTTTGTTGAATTGCCTTGGTATAAAACTCCTTATTTCACCATCTATGAATGGTTATTATTAGTACAAAAAGCATCTTTTATCTATTTTAGGATGATTTGCCGAATCACACATGGCATGATGTGCTTCAGCGAGTTCAACGAGTACAAACTGAACAGAGGATGTGCATTCATAAAGAAGAACTCACTGAGCTAGGTCAGTAACAAACAAATGAATATTTCACCTGGGAGATTGCAAAAACATAGATTTATTATCTAGCCCAATGTTTACTGTAGTGACTATATCAATTCTACTTTTGTACTGTATTTACCTCTAGATAGTGAATTTAACACTGTAACATTACAATCCCATGTAGGCACCTACTATTTGATGGTTGTAAGCCTTCGTCAGAAACATTTGAGTTAAATGACAATAATTGTTTTATAATTATTGTACTTTTAACATTCATTTGTCATAAAAAGTATTTTTGTATGTTAAATTTATTTTATGTTGTCAATTGTCATTATATTTGGATTTACTTCCATTTATCAATAAATCAGAAACTTTTATGAAAGATTGGGAGCACAATTTTGTCATAGCAACAACGTTAAAACGTAACACGATTTGATTGGTTGGATTCCAGACATCCATTCCATAGTAGGCGCTTCCATGGAATTGCACTTTGGGGCTATGTTCACCACAATCTAGCCATTAAAATAATACATGTTTAACCCTTCCGCTGCGTGGGCCATGTAGTCATTCCTTAAAAATATTTACTTATACTACACATGCTCTCTTTATTTTTTCCTATCACCATTGAGATATTTAATACTTTAAAAAAATCTCATGCACTGTATGCGGCCTCTTTATTTTACACTGATTTTTTGTTTCAAGTTTTTTCATGACTTTAGCGAACTTGATAGTGTCTATTTTTTTTACAAAATGATCCAAAAAAAATCAAACTTTTAATATTTTTATTCAAGTATCTGAATCATAATCCTGTGTAAAAAAACCTATCCAATAAGAAATTATTTGAGAAAAAGTAGCTTTTTCACAGATTTGATAAAAACAAGCAAATCCAAAATGCCTGGCATGTATGATATCATACGATTATTATTAAATTAGCAATTTTTTCCACTCCCATCATAGGCCACCATCTTGCCCACTTTAACACATATAGAGAGTTTGAAATAATCTCTTTTAGTATTTTTTGCATTTATTTCAAAATTACCTATTTTCTTTACAAACATTTGCTTCATGCGCACACAGAGGTGGGAAATATCACTACGTTGTGTAAGGGCTAACCCTCTGAAATCCTCTAGTGTGTTATGTCCTTTGTCACAGAGTGATACAGTATTTCCCTTCTACCTGTCTCCATATACATAAAAACAGTTTTAGCTTCATACAGAAGAATTCCAACCAGTAGTAAGCTGAGATTTTAAAAGTTTACACCATTCAAAAAGGCAGCAGATTTGATAAAAAAAATACAAAAAATTACAGGCCATGTGTGCTGAGTAAATTTTCCAGGATAAGCGAATAATCAATTGCATGCAATCTTTAATTAATTTATATGAAGTCTTTAAAAAGACAAGTACATTAGAAAATCTTGTGTGCTCCCTCACGTAAATTTATTACCAAAAACTTGTTTTAATAACAAGTAATTTTTTGTTCTTGTTATTTGTTTGTAATCTTTTCAGATATATACCATAGGATTCTACGATTCAAGAACTACATGGTTGCTATGGTTAATAAATCTCTATTACCTCTTAAATTTAGAGTTCCATTTCTAGGAGAAATGTAAGTACACTAACAATGAATTGTTTATAATTAAATAATAATAATAAAATACAAATAATTTCAATAGTTATATAATGCCTTTTTTGTGGTGGTATTAAATCTTTTTAATGGACTTGTTTTTTTTTTTCAAAATTACGACTTCACATGTGTATTTACAAAGTTATGGCCCAGTAACTAGGCTAATATAACTAATTGGCCAATGAAGTATACAAATTAGCACTCTCGTAGAAGAGTAGAATTTCAAATCAAAATGAATGTATTTTTTTGCTAATTAAAATAATAATTATGGCAATTTCTATGCAGTAAAATAATAGTAATAATATTAGTAGCCTACACACACATAGTTTTTTTTATCTATAAGAGCCGTGACTAAACTGTTCCTAATTCTCTTCACAATTGGCTCGGAAACCAAAAGGTACTGGGTGTGAAAAGCAGGATTTCTTGCCTTGAACAAGACACCCATTCATAGAAGCCTATATGAAGAGAGACTATCTAATGTGGCTAAAGAGGTTGTGCAGGAATGTCCAATGAGGCTATCACGTTTCATAAATTTGAATTCAAATTTTAGCCTTATTAAATTATACTATGGGGACACAACCATATGTAAAGTACATCACTGGCTCAATCTGAGCCAGTGACTCACTATGGCCCTTGTCTTGATTTATCGGCCTGGGATCGCAATTGAGAAGCGCTAACTACGGTCTTCCTAATCTCTTATAATAATAAAGTGTCTTACATGAACTCAAAACCCAAATTGGCACTGACTGAACTCGGGCCTTCTCACACACCAATCTGAATATTTACTGCGACTATCCGCCATCATTTACAAGATATCAGTTTGAAATTAGAAGTATGAAACATTTATCATGGTTGATCTGTTTTTTTTTTCAGAGTATATCTGTCAAATGGACTCAAATATAATCTTGAAATTATTTTATTTTGTAAGTATTAGTTGAGATTCACTTTTGTGTTTTTTCGTTTCTTGTGTAACTTTTGTTGGATTTTCTATCTCCACCACAAAGCTTAAGGCTATTGTGGTACCCTATGCCATTTTCTCACATAGGGTACCACAATGATCAGTGGAAGCAGTTGGCGCAGCAGTGGCTTTTCGGACTTCCAATCACAAGGTTGGTTGTTTGAGACTCACTCTGGTCAACTGTTTGTCTTCCTAGGCAAGACAATTTATCTATGTTTCCTCTCTCCACCCAGGAGTATAAATGTGTACCTGGAAGGTACAAATGCCATATGTGCTGATTACAGCTGCATCATTGTGGAATGGATTGTCTTTCATAAGTGTTTGTTCCAATGACTGAGGGTACTAATTGTGAAGCACTTAGAGGCCTTGGCAATAAGCGCTATATAAATGTCACATATTAAGGCCTATTGTTTAACCATTGTGGTACACTATGCCATTTTCTGACATACAGTAGGGTATTTCTTTATAATGTAATAGATATTTTTTTTAAGTTCTTACATATAAAGAAATCAATACCTTCAACCTGCTTTGATATCTAAAAAATGATGATTAAACATAATTTCAGTTGGCCTTCAATAATATATTAAATTTTAATTTAATTTTTTATCAAGGGGGACCATGGGCCCCGTTCAAGAATTACTGGCATTTGAGGGACGAATATAAACGTTCTTTTAACCGAGAGAAGTTAGCGGAGGAGTAAGTATTTTTTTTTTATTTCGTTTAACAATGAGTCTTCTTGCCCCTTACAGGATGTGAACTACATCATGCTTTCCAAACTAAGTTTCATTTTGAGGCATAGAAAGTGGTTCATACCTTGTGGGGAAACAATGTGCTGCACCGTGTTCGGTGAACACAAGCTTTACCCTCACACTTTGCAATGCACTAGGCAAGCATTTAATAGTTAATGACATTTTTACGAGTCCAAGTTGCTAAGCGTTTGCATGCACTCAGTGTATAACATTGTGTCTATGTGCGCACATTAAGGTATGAATGTATGGGTAGTGCATAGTAAGGTGTGAGGATTAAGCATGAATTTGCCAGCACACAGTGTACCATCAACATTAGTAGCTGTTAAATATCAACATGTTAAAAATACTGCACACGTAAGCCCCTGGCATGCGCCGTCGGCTCACGTGCGGCAGCCTTTAGATTAGCTATGTTTAATATCTTGGTCACCATTCTCATTCGTTTTTATAATTGTTTCATCCATGTTGTCCTCAGATAAGCCTTTCGACGTTGTTGCCAGTTTATCACGAATCTCGAAGCAAAGAGCCTGTTCCACTGTACTTTCTATCTCTGAATTTTGTTTCAAGATATTCACATGTTTTTGTGGGCGTCCTCTTGAAGGTTACCCCTGTGTTGGTTTCCATAATATCAGGGGCGGATCCAGTATGGCTTGATTCTCGATTTTGTTTTGACAAGCAAAAAAAAATCTGCTTTTAGATTAACTGGTCCAATTTAGCCACTATGAGTCCCCACATACAGCCGCTGTGCATCTATTTTGATGGGTACATTGCCATTTCTTGAACTCCAAAAAGATTTGTGGGGGGGGGGGGCTTAAGCCTGTTAAGCCCTCCCTTAAATCCACCACTGAGTATGAGTGTGCTGGCCGGTAGCTCCTGATGTCTTTGGCAGTGGCCCGCTAACTTCGTTCTCCTTCTTCTCCTGCAGTTTTGTCACTCACTCTTGGTAGCTTCCCATACACTTCATTGTTGTTTATACGCTCATTCTGATTTATGTTTAACTACTGTTTGATTGACAGTAAAAAAAAACAAGAACAACAAGAACAAAAACTTATTTGTAATTCTTATTCATTTTAATATTTTGTTTTATTCTTTAGGTTATCTAAGCATATTCTTTGGATTGGTATAGCAAACTTTATACTATGCCCATTCATTCTTCTATGGCAGATTTTGTATTCATTTTTTCATTATGCTGACTTGATAAAAAGAGACCCATCGCTACTTGGTGCAAGAAAATGGTAAGATAACACTTTTTAAATTGTTGACTACCTAGTACATGGGCTCACACCCAGCTGTATTTGTGGGTTGCATAAACACAAGGACATATAAAAAATAGTGTAAAAATATTTCAAATTATTACTTTCCTACTCGAAAGGGGGGGGGGGGGGGGGAGGGGGGCGGGGGGTCT
>JAOTQE010064977.1:0-17920 GCA_025631205.1 Nesometra sesokonis
ACGTGCGTTGATCTGACCAATCACGCGCGCCTCGCGTGAAACCGAGTTGGCCAAACTCTCTCTATATACGGCTCTGGTCCGGGTGGGCGTGGTTGCCGCACCTTTCCTAACGAGCAAAAAAAAAAGGTTATATGTCCATTTTGGTCCCCTGGTACCCTAGTTTGTTCGTAATTTTTGGCCCGGCGCACCTAAAATAAGGGGGGCGCAACTACGTTTTGGCGAAAATAGGGGGGAGGGGCCCTCTGCGCCCCCCCCCCCCCTTGGATCCGCGCCTGGTAATTAATCATTAATTCAAATTGTATTTCTAATAACTTTATATGAAGAAAAATTGACAATTAAAGACGATGTGCACAAGGAAATATGAATAGTAACAAAGGTGTTGCTCTTAGAGGGTGCAACAACCCATATTTAACTAGGCTTCTAATTGTAATGGAAATTGGTAGTCGATGTAGGTTATTATCACCCAATTAAATGTAAAATAACGACGTTTTATTTCTTCTTTTTTATATCAGGTATATTGTTTTAATGGAATAGGCTTATATGTAGGATTTTAATTATTCTAGAAAAATTTGGAGCTTCCACCAAACTACTTTCTTTACTCAAACAAAAGAGTATCGAAGTCATAGGCATTCAATTTAGCCTAGTTTTAACACCCACCTCGGAAGTCACGTGACCAAATAAGCTCCATTAGAGGCCACTGATCCCCACATCACTTTTTCCACTTGTCCTTAAATTTGTACTATTCTCTTTCATCACATAAAAAACGAATCTTGATATCGCGCCTTTAAGGCCCTATTCTTGGCAGTAGACTAAATTTAATCCGAGATTAAGTTAGTCTACTGTCGAAATTACAGGCCTAAATGAATAGCGTGGAAATCAACCAGCTGAAAACCAGATTTATGGATTTTGTTGCCGTTTAAAACAAATACCTATCCGTACCTCCAAATAAATTGATTTGTTTAGTTCAACTCATTAATGCTTAGCACGAGAATAAACAATTAATTGGTTGTTATAATGTTGCCTAAACTAACAAAACGCTCATTAAAAGTATAAAAACCTAGAATAGGCCTATTAACAACAACCTATCGAAAGGACATTAATGTTTACATATCCCGTCGAATTCTAAGAATTATTGATTTGAAAAAAAAAAACACGAAGATTTGAAACTGACTGACAAAATAAGCCTGGAACGCCGATATTGCCAAAAATGAGATTGAGTTGGTATTTTATTGGAGTTAATTTTCTTAAAAGAATTGATCAAGATTTGTCCAAACTTTGTCTTTCGCAAAGTATAACAGGCCTACTAAATAAATAACAAAAGCTTTTGTTTCTTAGCTTTTTTTCGATTTGAGAGTCTGTATCAGTTATAGATAATTTGAAACTAATATAATCAACCTAATCACTACCAATCGAAAGATTTGACTTCTCAGTCTCATATATATATATACACACGAAATGTAGAAAGCTATTAATGTAGTAAGTCGAGAAAATGTAAATGTTCTGAATACGGACATATGGGCAGAAGTAGCCAAAGGCTCAAGACACCATCGGGAGAACCAGATATAGTGGGAGCAGGAATAAATGCTCTATCAAGCAGAGTTTAAGCTGCCACTAGCCATATAGCCAAATGCTGTGCTAAGGTTGAACTAGGCTAATTTTAAAATTCCAAAATAGCCAAAAAGGCCTCAACTTTTTACACATTATGATTTTGCAACTTTTAGCTCATAAAACTTTGATAGGCCTATGGCTAGTAATTTTGAAGCTAAATTAGTCGAATTGCTAAAAAAGTATTTCTTTCAGCTTGACCACTTCTCAATACAAAACAGAAACGATATATATATATTTTTTAATTCCTACTTGGAGCGAACAATTTCTATAAGAAACTTGGAAATTCTTGGATTTGAGAAAATCCAAATTCTCGGTCTTATTTGGAAGTACAGTAGTACTTTTGTGTATTTTATTCAATAACTTATAATTTTACCAATTCTTTGTTTTAATATAGACCTACGCTACGGTAAGGTACTCATCAGTGACGGGTCCGGAATTTAACGAAATGGCTGCCCCGAATGTTCCAAACTCAGATAAGCAAATTTCGACCTTATGCACCATAAGATGCACAGATAAGTCACTTTCATAGTTTAAAATATGCATCAGTTATGGTAGTTTTTTTTTTATTTGTTTGCTATCTTGTAAAAAACATAGGAAGAAATGAATCTGTGATCCCAACACCTTCCCCGTTCTTGAATCCGCTTCTGCTTATAGTCACATAACAATGCAATTTAATCAGTTTGGAGATCTTCATTTTTTTTAGTAGGCCACTTATGAAACAAATGGATAGGCCTATGTTGCTGCTTTGTGGCTTGTTTTTTTAGCCTCATTCAGTTTTTTTTAATAAAAAGTATCAGATACATAGAAACTAATATTTGTTTTTATACTGGCAGAAAAAAAAAAACATAAACGGTAATATGAAATTCTTCGATGAATCTTCTTTGTTTAAAGCAATTATTCATGTTTTGTTTTTACTTAAAATTAATTAGGCCTACTTTTATGCTGATTAGTATTACATACACAATATTTGGTGTTTCTGTTTTGATCATGGTTTAATAGTGACAATTAGTATTACCTAGATTTCAGTATTAAAACAGATGTATTATTATATATGAACGTTAAACAAAAAAATAACTATAACAAATATTTATCGAAACAGGCAATATGGAATAGTTGATGCAGTTTTATTACCTAAAACAAATTGAATTAGGCATATATATTAGATATGTTTTTTTTTATTTAAAGATCTGCCTACCCTTACAAAACGTATTTATTATGAATTCGACAATAATTCATTTCCACGATTCTGTATTTGATATCTATTTGTGTATAGCCATCACAATTGAATGCGCCACTGCGTTTCTCCGATAATTTTTCAAGATTATAATTAGTACTGTGTAAATTATGGTATGTAAACATTATTAAAACACGTTTCGAACATTAATGATTTGAGTCATTTTCGTTATTTAGGCCCTAATAAAAGAATGACCGTGTTACATCGATTCATTAATCATACTTAGCATGATTAATCTGTAATTGATTAATACATTAATATAATTTACCAATAATAATTATATTATGTAACCATAAGTATGAACAATTTCATTTTTGTAACGAAAACATTAAAAATAAATTATTTGAGACAATTAACCATTTAAAAAAGTGATGAAATAAATATTGAAAATATATAATTTACTGTATTTTGAGAATTAAATCGAGTTTTATTGGGTGCGCCTTCTCTAATTATGTTGATAGTTAAAATGGAAACCTTTATATCCCATGGGAAATTTTTATGAATTACGCGCGCGCGTATCGTTAACCAATAACCGTTACTGTGTCAAAGTATCACCCTTCCTTCTATCAAGGAGGTTTTATTATATAATATTTATTATAGCCTCCTTGCTTCTATGTAGCCATAATACTCCTTGGTGAACGGCATTCATGGCATGATAAGTAAAAATTATAGGCAAGTTATTGTATTTTATTTGTAACGCATTCAAATTACTCATTATTTATTGCAGGGGCGCAGCCATAGGGGGGTCGGGACCCCCCCCCCCCCTAAAATTTTGAGAAAATTTTTTTTCCTAGTAAAAAAGTTAGAATGTGAAGAATATTATAGTATAGCATGAATTGTAAACCGGCCATCGATAATAATGAAGACTGAAACTCAACTTCGCATAACCTTTCAATAAAAAAAACGAGGCAATGATGTTTTTTTTTGCTCATCAAAACCAAACCGGCAACCACGCCCACCCGGACCTCCCGAGTTGGGACCACTGCTGACCCCCCCCCCCTTTCATTCCATCCTGGCTGCGCCCCTGTATTGTAGGTCGAACCAAGGAGGGTTTTTTTTTATTAACCTCCATGCTCGAACTTTTCGCAACACAAACTTGGCAAAACATCACGAAAAATGCTATGAAAGTATTTTATACAAAATTTGTATTAAGCCATATTTATTACTGGATATAATAATTTTATTGGAACTAAAGTTTCTCATATTATAAAAGAAAATTTATCATTTAACTTATAGCAGTTGATAAGTACATAATATAGGCCTAACCAATGAATTACATTAAAGCCTATTTTGAAATAAGTATGAAAATAACATAATTAACCTAATAGACAATAAACGACATTGAAATTAAAAATGTGGATGAAATTCATAAGAATGTGGAACACCCCTAATAAAGCGACAAATTCCTTCAAACGATACAATGGGAACTATATCTATAAAACTAATGCTAACCCCTAAGAGGACACAACTTTATTTTTGTCCCGAGAGTGCCCCCTTAATAGGAGTTCTATTTTTCATTATAGAGTTGTAAATTTCTTAAACGAAGGGAAACTAAATCGAATAATTTCTATGCATTATTCGCTTAAGTTAAAAAAATGTGTTGTTAGGTCTGTCTTTAAGTGAAACAAAATTAGCTCGAAGTAAAAATGCTTATAATATAAACACAGAATAATAAGTTCCGAAGACATAAAATCTCTAGATATCCAATATGCGTAAAAAAGAACTATTACAGAAAATAATAAGTAACCAAATTAGATCAGTGAATTTTATAAGTAAGCCAGATTACTGCATTTGCAGGAAGTAGTATTTATACAATTGTTTGTTTTATGTTTAATAACCATATTCTCCTGAGTATGGTTTTAGCCATCAAATTTACCGGTAAAAATTTTGATTACCATATATTTTTTGCCCTCTTTTACTCTTTAGTAATACAGGCATGCTCATAGAGGTAGTTATGCAGATATTATTGGGTAGGGCCAAAACCAACTCAAAAGCCAGCCTGACAAGTCATGGTTTTTTGGGCAATTTATCAGTATAATTTTTTCAATTGGAAGAACACTGAATAGGTGCTGTAAAACAATGACAATCGTTAATAAATCCTGTGAGACACTGACAAAGAGCGCTTTATAAATGTTTAAAATTATTACATTTGTTATATTATTATAAATTAGTTGTAATGAATCAGTAATAAATGCATAAACAAATCGGAATTTAGTAATTGACTGTTTTTCTAAGTAGGCCTATACAGAAGTTACAAGTCTATATAAGTTTATGTTTATTTGATATAGCGCTCGTTTTGCAACAACATTCAATGGCGCTGTAAATACAATACAGTAATAAAAAACAACAAAAAAAAAATATCAACACAAATGCTGAAAAAAATGATAAATAAAGTATATAGTACAGTGACAGTAAATAAAAAACAATTCGATAATTTAGGCTTATAACAGTAACATTAAGAAAACATGAATACACAAGCATTAATTTAGGTAACTAAACAAAACGTACAAAATGAATAAATAATAGGCAAATAACAATATATAGACAGACTGAATAAAATATATGTTAGCGTCATGAGTAGGCCTACTGTAAGTACAATGACATCGTTTTAAAAATCTAAATTTATTTAAAAAAATCACAATTGTATAAGAACTTTTAATTAACCAATTGATATAAAAACTAGCATTATGAAAAACATAACAGAAGGATTGACTTACTTCCTTCACACGTCAAATGTAGTATCTATGTCTAACAAATCGCTAATGGCCGGTGAGGTTTCATGTACGTCCCCAAGCCTACACATCAGCAGCAGCCGCGTCAGCGAGAGCTAGCGTCGAAGATAGTGTCAACGATGATAACTATTTAGAACTATAGGTGGCGGCGCCTATAAAATAAACTTGAAATGCATACATTGAGCAGTCGATCGCAATTGGATAGATTCACAACCAGAAGTTGTCGTTTATTCGAAACCCGTTTAACATGATTTTAATTGTTTTCTTTTATTTTTTTTATAGCATATGGTACCTCGTTGTTTCTACAACGAAATTAAACTTTGCAAAAACATCCAAGCAGGTCTGTCTTTAATAAAGGCCCTAGCCTAATATTGAAAATAATTCTTTCATTTGGTAACGAATTTGCTTGTATTTACTTATAATTTTTATAATTACGCAAATAAATTAGAGAAACGAAAGTAATATATAAACTGCCACACCCTAAAAATGGTCAGAATCACACAGATTCAGCAACAATGGCCTAGCCTACAAACCCGCTAAACTTATTTGCATAAATCAAACTTTATTAAACAATAGAGGGCGGTAGATGAAATCAGGTCATCTTCCTAAGCCTAAATTATTTTTGTAACTTCTAACTTTTTTCTGTTCCAGATCTTCAACCTTCTTGTGCCTAATCAAGCAACAGCGTTTTATGTTTCTTTAGTATTAATTGCATGAATATAAATTGATAGCAAACTACAACAGTAAGTAGAACGTCGCATTGCCTTCTAGTAGCTACATAACGAAAATAAAAAAGGGGATTTTAAAAACATTTTTGTTGAGTGATTTTTGATTCAAACAAATAATAACAAACGTATTCGCAGTCAAAAAAAATCAAGCTAATTTATTCAGAAGTGTAAAGTCGGTTCTAAATTGTAAAAAAGAGTATTTTTAGGGAAGTAAAAAACAACAATCGTGTAGGTCTAATTTATGAAACGAAATAACAATTTAAGTTAAATTTATCCTAGCCTAAAACTAAATCATTAATATAACAATAAACGACCAAATATTAATTAATTTTTGTAATAATAAATCAAAACACCTTAATGGAACCTAATTTTACCGATCCAATGAATAGCCAGTAAAACAGATTATTTTTAAAATTAAACTTGGAAAAAACATATCTAAATGGAATCAATTATTATTTTTTAGCCATTTTTATCCATTTTTTATTGATAACATTTTTTATAAATCCATATTTTTTTTTATTATTGTTTTATATATTATCATTTGCATTTGTGTACATTTTATCTGAAATTTTGTATTTTTTAAAATTGTACTTGTAATTAGAATCCCATTGAAAATGAGTATTAATAGTCGGGGTAATGGGTATCCTGGTGTTCTGTTGTATTTGGATATAATAAATATATGTTATATGTGAGTACCAAATAAATCAAACAACATAAAAGGAATACGATATAAGCTAAACTATTTAAGACGAAAAAACTGTCGCAACCGCCGAGAAAAGGAGAAGAGAGAGGCAGAAACTGAGATGGTTGACTGTGTGAAAAGTGAAATGAAGGCTATCGTAGCTACAGAGGATGAGGTCCATGATAGAGAGTAAGCTGGAGAAGAATAGTGTCTGCATCAGCGACTCCACTTTTAAGTGGGAGCAGCTAAGAAGATACCTGTAGCAATGAGAAGTGGATCAAAAAATTGAGTGAGTGGGCATACAGGAGGAAACTGTGATTGGGCCACTAATGCTATTTTTCACCGCCAAGAAAGAGGTGAGTCTCACTATCTTAACGCGATTTGCATCCGTGAATTTGGTGTTGTATTTAGCAGACTTTTTACATGGTGTAGCTCGATTCTATTGCCTTCGAATTTTAGTAGGGGTGGTGTTATCATTTTAGCCCCCTAAGTCCACCCTGACAAACTTACTAAGAACATGATCCCATGTTTTATGATTACTTCACAATCTCATGAAATAATACTCGTTATAGTCAGTTACTGTCTTTTAAGATCTTAACTTACAAACCAGGTGAATAATTCTTAAGTCGTGCTACAATTAGGCCTATGTATAAAAACATTCAAAGACATTGTGAAAAGTCGAACCAACGATTAGTTTACAGATGAGTCGTGCTTTGTTTTTGTTTTTTTTTTCATTGTTTTGTTGATTTCCCACACATAACAAAATAAGTACATTGAATACAAACATACCTAATAAAATAAAAATATACATAAATGTATAGAGAGAGTGTGTAAAACTTTAAGCCATAGCCACATGTTGAATATAAGTTAATTCGGTGAAGCCAGGGTGAAGCACAACAAAAATTATCACAGGCAGTCTGGCTAAACATGGAAATTTAATTTAAAGACACAATGTTCTAAACTAGAATATGACATTTCAGATGTATAAGCTTGTGAACAAAGAGGGAGTAAATAAATAAAAATAAAAAATCGGCTGATACAAAGGCCTAGGCCTAAATTTTGTTCGAAGGTGTGACTACGAACCTCAAATCTACCCTAAAACACAGAAATAACTGGGTTGGAAATAGATTCGGTCAAACTATAGGACTATACAAGTGAACCAAACCAAATTTTACCAAATTTCAAAACAGATTGTGCATAACATTGATGTAGACGGTTAATTAAGTTTTCTTTTTAATGTAATGTAACTTCTTCTCTGCTCGTTTCGTTCTATCTTACATAATGAAGGGAAAAAACCTCATAAAACCATCGTACAATATAACTAGGGCTAGAAAATGAATTAGGTGAAATTGTAGGCCTATACCAGTGAACTATACAAAAATTAGAGAACGTAAAAACAGCCTGTGCATTACGTATAGGCGAATAGGTTTACATGTTTGTAATGTTGACTTCCGCTCTATAGTCATTCTGCTCGATCTTCCACATCATCATCTCCTGACAGAAGTATCGGACAATTTGCCACTGAGTTCCCGACCACAGAAATCATTTACATTAATGTGCCACACAGACTCAACGAATAACAATAATTGAAATTAAAGCTAGCTTGTCGAAAACGATATCTTAGAATAATCGAGCACTTACTTCGATGAAAATTACACTTTGGATACTAATAAGAATAATTACACTTTGGATGCTAATAAGAATCAACATAATTCGGTGTTGAGTAGCGCACAATAAGAACGTTCCTCTCGCGTTAGTCTTACACGGCGGTGTTTCGTTTGCACTTTGCTTAATATTTGTATCCACATTCGGATTATGTTATTTTCATCATAATGACCAATAAGTGTTTGTTACTATAATATATCGTCATGTTTAATTCGGATCATTACATTGTTTTCGTTAGTAATTTAGGTTTTTACTTTTCTTTAGTTTTGATGTATGAATTCTTGATGCGCCCATCTCGAAATAATTAAATAGCTTTTATACGAGTGAACGGTTTTGCAAAACCGAAGGGTGATGGCGCTGATCATCAGCGGTACCCAGAAGGTATCGGGTTCATCAATTACAGGGACGGATTTAGAGGGGGGAGGGGGGCGCCCTCCTATTATCGTCAAAACATAGTTGCGCCCCACCCCCTCTTATAATAGGGGCGCCGGGCCCAAAATCAACCCCATAATCCTAAAATAGACATACCGTACATAAGGTATAAAACAGGGTACCAGAGCACCAAAATGGGAAAATAACTTTTTTTTTGCCCGTCAGAATAAAACCGGCAACCACGCCCACCGGGACCTGGAAAAGGAAAGGGCGCCCCATCCCTTTTTGGTGGATCCGCCTCTGCATTAGGCCTATTATTAGTAATAATTTTGCAAGTAGGCCTACAGTATATTTAAAAACGTTGTACATTAAAAAAAAGACATCGAAATTCATAAAAACAAAACAAAAAACCAACAAAATCCCATTTTAATCAAGGCCTATTTGTATACGTGTTCAAGTATTTTTATTTATTAGGCCTATGTATACGTCAGTCATGGTTCTGGTGTTTCAATAGGCCCTATTCTTGATTTCTATTATTCGTATATTGTCGGCAATCTTGTATTACTCTTAGGAATTCTCGTCAGCTCAAACTTCCCTTTTTAAAAATTTGGGTCGTAGCCTTAAAGTTTGTTTAAATGAGTTTGTTTCTTGGTCTCCGTCCACACATTTTTACCTGCTTGGGGTTTCACCCTTATTTTTTCTTCTGCTTTAAATATATAATAAATTATAAATGTATACTGTTATTGTAATGTTAATGTATGGAGAAACTATAAAACAAACAATGCGATCGTTCCATTTTCTTTACGTCTTCTTAATTTCTTAACCTTCATCCTGATAATTTAAACATTGTTCAACCCGAAATGATTTAGACCTTAGCCTATTATGTAGACCTATGTTCTTTCAATACGTCTGTGTATATGTTAACCCTGATGGCTTATGAAGCAATAAAGTAGGCCTAAATTTAATTGAAATGAATTTTATTATTGGTTCCAACTTTCAATCATATACCATAGCATAAGAAACCCTAAATACTTGATATTTGAAATTTTACCTTATTTTTCACATAGGCCAATTTACTCACCAGGACTTAAAGGTATATTTCTCTAACGTTCGTTATTTATAGTTTTCATTTTGGTTTCATTTTCTCGACCTTGCCCTAAAAATATTTCAAATAATAAATTCTGAAATAGGGATATGAATAACGTTGAGATTTCGTTTACATCGTCAGAACAACGAAGAAACACAAAACGCGCTCGTACAGAAACAAACACAAAGTGGGGACGCTCTATATTTTGTACGTAATCAGTGTAAGCGCGTGCGTATTGCTTTCTTTTTACGTGCCATTCACTGCCGATATTTTGACATTAGTTTTATCTATGCTCCTACTTTAACTTGATATTTAAAACTCTATTTTATCCTTCGCCCTGTTTATTAAGCGTGACTATATTTCTCCTGACTTTCCTTGACCTCATTCAAAGAAATACTTCAAATATTAAATTATTTAATATGAGTACGCAACTTTGAGATTTCAATTTGTTCATTTCGGGCATATTTTTATCCAAACTTTAGTTTTTTTTTTCATTCCTGTGATTCTATTATAACAGTTACAGTATGTGCCTTAAAAATAAATTATTAAGTTTCATTTTAGTGTCCCTTTTACCCTCTTTCTAAGTGACGATTATTACAAATAAGAAATATAATATTGCAAATAATAATAATTATTATTATATAGTATATATAAACCTGGTTCTAATTTTCAAACAAGCATTTGCAATATTTTGAATCAAAGACTATGATCATACTTTTCATGTTAGTGACTCTTTTTATATTTCTAACAAGAGGTAATTCTATTAATATTTAAAATAATAATAACAGCAGGTAAAATAGCGGTGAAATAACCTTATGGATTCTACTCTTTAAAAAAACATTTGGGCCACATTAAATCAAAAACTAGGAGGACCGGAGTTTTCATTTTGTATTGTTCCCATTTTTCTAACAAATATGATATATTAATGATAATATAATACACGGTTCTAGCTCTTCGAACAGTTGAGTATCAAGGCTTAGAGCAAAAACTAAGATGTTGACTTAACATTTTTAGTGTTCTTTTTTCGTTCTCTCTAACAAAGGACGATAGATGAATATTACGTCTCTGGATCCAGGCCCTTAATTGTTACCCCTTATGTCGCTTAGAGATCCCAATTACACCGCTCTATAACACAGGTCCCAAGTAACCTTGTTAACCCTTATGTCGCTTAGGGACTCCAATTATACCGCTCTATAAACATAGGTCCCAAGTAACCTACTTAACGTTACTATCTTGTGGGATGGTATAGGGTTGAGCTCCCTGTCAAGGACAGAATCGGAGGACGTGCCGAAAACACGGCAATGGTTTCCAACTCGATTGACGTTTTACGATTCCGATTCACGGAATGATTTCCCCAATGAGCAAATGGGGACAAAGAAATCAAAGGTCGTATAGAAATAGCTGCAACGAGATGATGTCTACAAGAAACTATTTAGGTAAACATCAGCAGGTAGACTGGGATGTTGTTGTTGTTTTGGTCTGATGATGACATGAAAACAGCGTAGTTGAAGGTTAGTTACCTAGTTATAATCAACATCAACGTTATGATAATTTTATTTTATTTTTTAATCGTTTTGCCTATAATACAATTTATTCTGTCACCGTCACAACCGCCGCCAACGTATACGTTTGATTTCTCACTGAGCATTAAATCAGGAATTAACCTGGTGTCCAACACCTACATAACAGTTTATTTACACATTTATAAAGGCTTAGATAAAACTGTGAGAAAAACAGCCGAAATTGGTTAACCTCTTACTGGTAAGTACCTATATAGGCCTAGGATTAATTCTGAAATATAAACGTACGTACGTAACATTATTAAATACTATAAAAATTGGGGCCCACAACAAACACTGTTAATCCGTATTTTGGCCTACAGATAAAAAACCTACGAACTTCAAGTTATGGTTGTATTATTTGAAGGCTGAAAATGAATTTATATTAGTAGGCCTAGTTAATTTTGTTTATATACTGTGACGAAATAAAATCAAATCTGAATTTGAAATGTAGTCCCTTCTACATACAAGGATCGATTATCGTGAATGTTTTCCAAAAGACGTGAAATTAACCAAAAGGATGCAGGACAAAAGCTATTTTTCTTGTCAAAATCATACCATGGACCATCACCTTGTTAAATTGGCAATATTCAACACATGGGCTTTGGGCTGCCGAATAATGGGCGTGTATTTACTGGCGAAACCCTCATTTAAACCCCACTGAGAAAGAGAAAGGATACACCGATCACTGTGGTATATAGCAAGGGCGGAGCCATGTGAGTTGCGCTCCCCTTTTGCCAGTCATAATTTTTTCTACCCTTGATTTCCCACACGAAAACCTCGACCTCCACCCCATCCCATCACCAGCCTTGCTGAGAAATCCTCAATTCCCCCTTGTATAGGCCTGATTAAAGGCATGACTTAGAAGTATATTTTGTTATGCAATGTAAAATTAGAAATTAGAAAAATCGATGAAAGAAGGAAAGAAAGACATACCGTGAATGTAAATAAGTTTACTCGTGGTAAATGATGTGCGGAATCGGTACGCGAAGATTGAAATCTCCAGTTATGTATTTCTATTTAAATCAGCAACGCCTAAATGTAGTTCACACTAGTAAACGCATGCGCCCTGCGGTAATATTGTACCCCGGGGAGCAATATCCGAATCAAGTTTGAATCTGCCACAAGCCTAACGTGGTCTATTTATTCCCAAACAATCTCATCATTGAAGGAATTAATCAAAATTAGTGAAAAACAATTTACACGATTTTCCATCCGTGATGACAGGAGCGATTAAAGTATTAAAAATTAACGCGGACACGGAGTCGTTATATTATCTTCTATTTAGCAACACATACTGTCAAATGATACTTTGCGCAATACCCAGAAGCTAGTTTCAACCAAAAGACACAATTTGGTCTTTGGATCCGAAACCCTTTAGTTTTGCATTCAGTAATTAACGTTAAGTGTTGACGTGTGATTATTGATAGGAAGAAATGATGGATGTTGTGGTTTTGAATAAATATATCGCTTTTAATGAGGATGTAAGCCCACGAGTCATAATAGAGGTCAACACTTTTTGACCTTTTCTAGGATTTTACAAAAAATACAGTAGAAAAATCATAAATTGTTATCGTGTCCAGGCTGACATTTTTATTATTAAACAACTTAAGTTATTAGGTCTATGTGGTTGCCATGACAATATTTTATTATGATTTGAACATTGGAATATTGATCAATTATTATGGAAATTTATTTTTAAATTTGACATATTTTGGAAAAAAATGTTAGGTCTACTTAAATTTACAACCGAAATAAAGTAAACATAAAGTGTATATTATGTATTTCAAATTTTAAAAGTTTCGAATCGAAATATATCTCTTATAAACTCTTATAAAAACAATAGGTCTATGACCACTAATAGGCCTAGGCCTTCACTCTTATTAGCAACGTAAACTTTAAAAAAAAAACATTTTTAGACAGTCATTTTAGGTCTACGTGGTTCAGTTAGTCCATACGATACCACACATAGGTTCAAAGCAGAATTACTTAATCATCTAAGATGTTTAGGCCCCTGTGTTGTTTGTACTTATTTCTTAATAGTTTGTATTGTATAAACTAACTAGCTATTAACTATAAAAAGTTTTGGTTTGTTTGAACATTTTTGTCACTTAAAATCAATTACAGATAAAATACAATTTAAAAACTAAATATAGTACCGAGCACCAGTAGTTGTATATGGTGCTTAATTTCTAGCTCATTGGATCTGAAAGGTCGTGTTGTAATAAAACGAAGTTTAATGAGAGATGTGGGTTCGAGTCACAATCGAAACAACTACGTAAATATGTAAATGTTCTTTTTAAAATTAATAGCCAATACACTTACAAATGTATTGAGTATTGGTACAGTATGTGTGGAGTTGAATAAATACCGTATTAGGCCTACCTATAAAGTTTTCAAACAATTAATAAGTCGAAGTTCAAGAAAGTGAACTTGATTTAAAGACAGGAAACCACATCGGTCATTATAATATAACGATATGATATGGTATGGTACACAAAATGTGTCAAATGTTACAAACTTGATGAGTCATTGAATAAGAATTGGAATACGGGCGCCATTAATAAGTAAAAACAGTTTAACAGCAACACTCTTACGATGACATGGGACCCTAATTCTAACACCTGACACAGGGCTGTTTAAAGCCTTCATCAGGTTTTCTTTGTAGGCTTACAAAACTGTTACAAATCAATCAACGAGGTACTCTCTTTTAACTGTCCGGAAGTTATAGCAATAGTTTGGAAAACTCCATGTTTTGGCTTTCCTTTCCGTTTATCATGTAATCATGAACTAATTAATGGATCAACGTACTTTACCCAAGGTCCTTGGCAACCCGGGAACAGGCAATGACCCATGCCTACTTAACCAGCACTCGTCCAGAGAGGGTAAACCCTCAGAGCAAACGATGCTAAACGTCCGTCTATCGATAGCCTTTCCAGCCCACTAACCCAGATATCGTTGTCACCATCAATTTGGTAAGTTTGCGAGGGTATAAAGCGTTTTATTATGCCAGTAGAGGTGCGACCTGATTTTGGAAATACTTTACGCTCGTTCATTAACCTACATACTGCAGGATATTGCCTGTAGTCACGAGTGACCACGCTTACTCTAATTCTTAGGAGACCAATTACAAAACTTAAAAGAAAAAAGGTAAATGGAAAGGCCACTTGTGATTTAGGCAACTTAAGGAAACATTACAAAGTTCACTGTCGAATAACATCGGTACTTTCGTAGGTGTTAAACTGCCAACTTAATTTCACGTTGGTTAACACGTGGTAGACTATTGAATCGACGTGTAATTATTAATATCATATGTAGGCCTGATAAAGCATAATGTTGTGATAATGTGTGGCGCTCTAGTTTGGTGGTCAACATGTTTGTCTTCGAACCTGCTCCCATGTTGTTGCTAACGGGGATGGGTCATTAATTAGTCCAAAGGCAGGGGCGGATCCAGCGGATAAACCCAGGTATGAGGGTTTAACAGGAAAAATGATAACAATAGGTACAGGGCCCGACGAGGGCCGGGGAAAATGTTTCTCTACAGATACTCTCTGTTGCACTTTTATCGCCCCAAAATTGTGCAAAAAGTATATATTTTTTGGATTTCAAAATACGATACGATACGATGCCATAATATTTCCTTTAGGACCAATGGACCTCGGGCCAATGGACCTTCGGACCAATGGACCTTCGGACCGACGGACATTTGGACCAATGGACCATCGAACCAATGGACCATCGAACCAATGGATCTTCCAACCAATGGACCTTCAGACTAATGGACCTTCACACCAATGGACCTTCGGACCAATGGACCTTCAGACCAATGGACCGTCGGACCATTGGACATTCAGACCAATACACCTTCGGACCAATGGACCGTCGGACCAATGGACCTTCAAACCAATGAACCTTTAGACCAGTGGACCTTCGGACCAATGGACCTTCGGACCAATAGACCTTCGGACCAATGGACCTTCGGACCAATGGACCTTCGAACCAATGGACCGTTGGACCAATGAACCGTCGGACCAATGAACCTTCAGACCAATGAACCTTCGGACCAATGGACCTTCAGACCAATGGACCATCGGACCTGGACCTTCGGACCAATGAACCTTCGGACCAATGGACCAATGGACCTTCGGACCAATGGACATCCACACCAATGGACCTTCAGACCAATGGACCTTCGGACCAATAGACCTTCGGACCATTGAACCTTCAGACCAATGAACCTGTTCTATGTTAGTAAATAAATGTGTCTTTAATTTATGTTTGAAATCGGGTTTATTATTAATACTTTTCAGTGTATCTGGAAGAGCATTCTAGTTTTACCCACATTTGTTAAAAAAAAGAATATGGTAGTAAATTGTGTCTTTAGTTTGGTAGTTTGAAATTTGAAGGTACAATATTTTATTTGTGATTACGAATTAGACAATACGGTACTATTATTAAATAAGCCATTCCAAGTTTCAACTGTGCAAGTGCAGTTCAAGTCATAGAACGACGCGCGACAATTATATTTCGTTCACAAGCCGCGCGTCGTTTTATGACTTGACACATTAATCATGCACATGCGCAGTTTAAACCGTGAAATGACTTACTGGGTCAACTCTTTATAGTTGAATGTTTACACGAAGCTAAAAAAAACAGTAAATTGTGTTTCTACATTATGTTAGTAGGTTCTGAGACAACGATAGTTGTGGTTGCGTTTTAGACTCCCAGTGGTGAAATAAAAAAAATCGCTGGTGAGTTTCTGTGATCATGAACTCAGTCTGCGTAACACTCTTTTCCACACAGGAGTATAAATGGGTACATGAACTCCATTATTGCGTTAAGTTCATGAAGCAGAATCATGGAAAGCTCTTAAAAGATTCAAATTACAAATTTTGTCTACGTTTTACATTCTAAACTTTATTTTTAAACTTAATTTTTTTTCGGCAAATAACCTTGAAACATTTTCGAAATTAGTAAGAAATATAAACAAGTGTTAACAATGACACAGATACTTGACTCATGTTTCCAAGAAAGTGTACAGTCTGCACATCTCATTATTGATAAATACAAAATGGTTATTTTTACAAAATGTCTAGGCTCAAATATTAAATAAACATTAAACACACGAACACACGCATGTCACTGTGGAGAGAGCATGCTGATTTGCACGCGTTGCTCTTGGTTACCCAGAAACCTTTCTCCTGCCTAAGGCTTGAATGTCCGTGTTTAATATGACAATAACTACCAACGATAAATAGATCAAAATAAGATTTTATAGAAAGGTATTTGTACTAGAACAACCTTCATAGTGCAGGATGATAAAAAAAAATAAAAACAAAAACAAAAAAAAAAACAAACAAATGGCGTCGTAATAAAAAATCGTTGACGTATCATGATTCTAACAACTACAGGAGCGGATCGATCCAGGATTATGATTTGTAGGGAGGGGGGGGGAGCTTCCATCCCGATTTTGATTTTTAAAAGCAAAACAAAATGTGCTGTACAATCTCTGTAGATCTATTTTTCTTGTCCGCTGTCAATATTACCATATATGTTTTAGGGTCGATTTTAGGTGGGGGTGGCGGGGGCGGGGGTTGGCTTAGGCCTCCAATTAAATCCGCCAGTGGATTATGACGTCATTTTAGTACATTTTGTAAAAAATATGCTTGTCGTCTTAGGACACATCCACATGTTAAATTGTGATTGAACCGTTTTAGTATGAAAACATTTCGAATTTCTTGTAACTTTTTTTATAGGTATACAGCTTCTTTTTTTTCAATCATTTATCATTATAGTCGTAGTATATATGGGCCTCTAGGACTGTGATCATACTTGATTTACGGGTTGTTCTGATTTTAGATTTTGCCGGTCAACATACTTTGTGAGTTTCGGTGTGGTCAATGCCGGCCACCTGACCGAATGCTCAGACTACCGGACACCGGTCATGCTGTTGATGGACGAATCTATGTGGTTGGGGGTTTAGATTAACAGTATTTTAAATGAATATGAAGTCGTGTTTAAAGAAAGGCACCAAATATTTGATTAAATTAATACTCCAGACAGAAATAGACTACAAATTAATCATTTTAAACATATTAACCCATGGCCAAACACCTCACTATTCGCTTCCCACACACAGTTCCCCATTTCCCCCTAGTACACCTGTAAGCCAACTCTACTCTCTAAATGTAAAAGAGCTAGAATCCACTCAAAAAGAGCGAATTTTTCACTCCTTTAGGAGCTCTAGGCAGGA
>JAOTQE010064999.1:4470-17919 GCA_025631205.1 Nesometra sesokonis
ATGTTGGTTGATGTAGCAAATGAGCAATGAGTTTGATAGAGTAGCTGTTGTAGTGTATGTTGGTTGATGTAGCAAATGAGCAATGAGTTTGATAGAGTAGCTGTTGTAGTGTATGTGATAAATGTTAGCAATGATATTTGCCAATGAGTAATAAGTATAGTAAAAATGATCACTTTTTTCTGATATGTAAATTAATTATTGTTGTAATGTATATGTATTATATATATGTATTTGGTTTTAAATTTTTCATAATTATTACATCTGATTTTGTGTAAATAAAATAAATTAGCTATGTATGTGCAGTCCCCTTTACCTGAAGTGCTTATATTCTACCAAACAAGTCCCCAGAGATCATGACAAAACGAGCATCAGTTTTTGTGTTTAATGTATATGTCAAATTATGCTATTTAATCCTGTATTGAGTTATTAACATTGTATATAATGTAAAGTATAATGTTATAGTGTATGTATGTACTTGTGTTACTAATATTATATATTAAGTAAATTCTTATTTGTTATACCAGACATAGATGAGTGTAGCAGTAACCCATGTTCTAACTTAGCCACATGTCAAGACTTAGTTAACCGGTACATGTGTATATGTCCAGGCGGTTTTACGGGCCCCACATGCATGATAGAGGTAGCAGAATGCAGTAGCGATCCATGCATGAATGGCGCCACCTGTGTCGAGATGGTCAATGGTTATTCGTGTGCTTGTCCAGTTGGTTTTGAGGGTCAACATTGCGAAACAGGTGATTTCTAAGTGATGTGCTTTACCAAACTATTAATTTTTATTTATTTAATGTCTCATCCAACAGCAAGTTTTCTCACCACTTCCATGACATCATGCTTTCTAGACCAATTCCCATTATGAGGTTAGGGAGTGGTGTTGTTAGGTAGTTTGAAAGAAAATAGTGTGTAGCCGGGTTCAAACACAGAACCTCAGGAACGTAAGTCATGTATGCCAGCGTACACTACCAATCCAAGTACTAGCATTGTGGTTTTTCTGTATTATGGTGCTGGTGATGACCAAATTATCCTGCTGCAGTTACTGCAGTAATTCAGTATCAATAGCATTAGTTCAGTAACTGAAAGAGAATTACTAAAAACATCATTTTAGGATGAAACCTAGTGTTTCCGTGCAATCGCATAATCCAAACATAATATCACCAGATAATTGCAGTAACTGTAGTAGACTTAATAGGAATATATTACTACAGAACCTGATGTAGGATAATGTTGGCATGGGGCCAAATTAGTTTGTTCTATATCCAACTGTAAAACTGGTCAGTGTCTACTTTCAATATTACTTTACATTGTTCCAAGATGTTTTTCTCGCCAACCAGAAGAGTCTTGTGTACAAGTACCATTCAAGGCATCTAAGACTCTTTACACAAGATATCCTATGGCCCACCTAAAAACGGAGGCACTTTTACTGAAGGAATGTTTTTGTATATGTCTACAACCATGGAGTATGTGTACACAAGATCCAAGAATGTGGCACATTTCGCAGCAGAGGTACTTTTACAGATGGCATGTTTTGATGTCCACAATCATGGCATGTTTGTACAGTACACAAGAGATCCAAGAATGTGGCACATGTCACAACGGAGGTACTTTTACAGAAGGCGCGTTTCGTATATGTCCACAATCATGGCATGTGTTCTAAGCAGGTGGTGGTAGTTCTTATATATTTATTTTTTATAATCAACAGGTACCCTGGGTTGTTCTAGTTTTCCATGTCAAAATGGAGGTACCTGTTCTGACACGGCCAGTGGTTTCATTTGTATTTGTCCACCTCCATTTTATGGTGCATTGTGCACACTGGAATTGCAACCATGTGACAGTGCACCATGCCAAAATGGAGGGTCTTGTACAGACTCCGGAAATGGTTACGTTTGTAATTGTCCTCAAGGATTCCAAGGAAACGAGTGTCAAGAAGGTTTTTATATATTTTTGTCACTTTAAGTTCTCACCATCAATCATTTTACCTTATGCATTGTTCTTTGTCATTTGATTTGTTTCACTAAAATTTGCTACCATTTCTGCTTCGTGCTTTTTTTTGTCGCAGCTTCTATGAAAGATATTTTTCACCATATCTGCTTCATACATTGTTCCTTTTTACACATTCTTTTTTTTTCTATGAATGTTGTCATTCTTTCTTCTGCATACATAGTTCTTTGTCATAGGTTTTTCTTTTCTTTTCTTTCTTCTTTTTTCTTTCATCTTTCTTTCACTGAAATTTGTCACATAATTATTGTTCTTGGACAGCTTCTGCTTCACAGAAATTTGTCACCTTTTCTACTCCATGCAGTGTTCTTGTCATAGCTTATATGTGAGGTCTCACCACAAAATGAGTCGCATCGTAGGTAAGATCAAATTGAGATAATCACCAAAATAGGTCCGAAGTCAAAATTTTGAGAAATTTAGTTTTAATCAATTTTATGAGTACTAGGGTACTTACACTTCATTATAACATACTTTTAGGTAGGTTTTTATGCAGGAAAATGTCCTTCATGCAGATTTTCTGAAATTTATAGTCCTTTAATTGTCAATTTTTTGATTGCTTTATGGACGATTTTCTCAAAACCATGTTTCCATACATGTCCACTTCAAATGTTCATATCTTCGGGTCTACTTATCCAATGAAAGCCATTTAAAATGTGGATTACAGCTTATGTTATGGTCTTATAAAATGTACTAATAACTCGATTTTGGATTTTCCTACCATGAGACTCATTTTGTGGTGAGACCTCACATATTTCACTGATTTTGTCATCATTTTTGCTTCATGCATTGTACTTTATCAAATTGTCTGTTTCACTTAAATTTGTCACAATTTATAATGCGTGCATTGTTTTTTATTAGAGTTTCTAATTCATAGATATTTTGTACCATTCTCTCTTCGTGCATTATTTTTCATGGGTTCTATTTCATAGAAATCTGCCACTACTATTCCTGCTACATGCATTGTACTTCATTAAAGCTTGTCATCATTTCTGCTTCATGTATTGTCCTTCAATAAAGCTTGTTTTACATTTCTAATACATGCGTTGTTCTTTGTCACAGCTTGTATTTCACAGAAATTTGTCACCTTTCTACTTCATTGAATTCTTTGTCACAGCTTGTATTTCACAGAAATTTGTCACCTTTCTACTTCATTGAATTCTTTGTCACAGCTTGTATTTCACAGAAATTTGTCACTTTTCTACTTCATTGAATTCTTTGTCATGGCTTGTATTTCACAGAAATTTGTCACCTTTCTACTTCATTGAATTCTTTGTCACAGCTTGTATTTCACAGAAATTTGTCACCTTTCTACTTCATTGAATTCTTTGTCATGGCTTGTATTTCACAGAATTTTGTTACCTTTCTACTTCATTGAATTCTTTGTCATGGCTTCTGTATCACTGAAACGTGGCACCATTCTGCTTCATGTAATGATGCCATAGTCACAGTCACAATTTCATTCATTTTCCTTTACTTTTTTTTCTTTGCCTCATAAGTTGATAGTTGTCATTGTGCATTGCCAAATCATAATGTTTATATTCTGCTTTTGTTGTTTGTTGCCATTTTTATTGTATTGGGTTGTATCATCATTTCTAGATTTTCTTTAGATCACTTCTTCGACTCCAATCACTATTGTTTTGAAATCACCAGGCTTTCCATAGTAGAAAATAGTAACTGCAGCTTCTACAGTATACATTATAGTTGTTATTGTCCAGGCATTGTATTAATTCCAAAAGAATTTTGCAAAATACTTTATTTAAAGTTGCTATTTGTCAATGCTTTTGTTTTGTCAAGGATTTTGTTGCACCGTGCATTGCATTAGTTTTCAAACAACATGTATGCACTGTATTGTTGTATGCATTGTTTTTAATTCACAAAGCTTGTTCATAGTGTTCATCAGTTATTGCCACCTCATTCAGTATTAATTATTAATGTACTTCGTTTTTTTCATATTTTCAATGCTACCTGATGCACTTTGGATTTTTTAATATGCAAGGCTTTTTCTTAGCTTCCATTAATGACTGTTATTTTATTCACTATTATTTTTTAATGCACTAGGTTTTTCATAGCTTCAATTGTCACTGATATTCCATTCACTAATATTTTAATGCAGTAGGTTTTTTCATAGCTTCAATTTGTCACTTCTATTCCATTCTCTATTACTTTTAATGCACTTGAATTTTCCATAGCTTCCATTAGTCACTGCTATTCCATTCACTATTATTTTTAATGCACTAGGTTTTTTATAATTTTCATTGGTCACCACCATATATGCCATTAGTAACTGGTGCTTCCTGTACTATTATTTTTTGTATTTGTTTTTTTTTTCATATTTCCATTCCATTATTCACTGCCACCTCATTTAACTATTATGTTTTAAATGCACTATGCATTTTCATTGTTTACCATAGTTACTACCACTTTGTGTACAAATGTTTTAATTTGGCTTTTTTAAGAGTTTCCATAGTCAGCTGCTATTTCATGTACTATTGTTTATTTATTTTTTTAATTTTAATTTGTGTAACATCCAACATCAAATTTTCTCGAAACTTACAGGATGAAATCTACGTCATGCATCTTTAAACCAAGTTTCATTATGAGGCTTGGGAGTGGCGTTAAGTCGTGGGAACCAACCTAGCGTTTAGCCAGGTTATGAGGCTTGGGGAGTGGCGTTAAGTCGTGGAAAACAACCTAGCTTTTAGTCATGTTCAAACTCAAGCTCTCAGGATTTTAATGCAAGCATGCTAACCACCAAGCTACTGCACCACTTTAATGTATCAGGCTGCTTCATAGTTTTCGTTAGTCACTGCTACCACACGCACAATTGCTTAGAGTCAATGCTAAATCATGCCATATGGACTTTTAATACACAAGGTTTTTCACTGTTATTTCATACATTATTCTTTTTTATGAATTATATTTTTATAGCTCCCATTAGTCCTTGCTACATCATGCGCTATTTTGATGCAATATACATTTTCATAGTTCACATTAGTCGCTGGTATTTCTTAGACTATTTGTAATTTTCTTGGCTTTTCCATAGTTCTACTATTCACCTCACTCCACGCACTATTGATTTTAATGTAGTAGTAGTAGTTTTCGTAATTCCCATTAGTTACTGCTAGATCATGCACTATTGGTTTTTTATTCAGTTGGCTTTTTTATAAGTTCTCATTAGTCATTGCTATTTTATTCATAATTGTTTTAAAATGCACTATTTTAATAGTTTCCATTAGTCGCAGCATGCACTATGATTTTTAATGCACCAGACGCTATCATGATTTATAGTTGAAATTGTTTTGTCCCAACATTCCCAGATGTTGATCAATGTCAAAGTTCACCATGTCAGAATGGCGGGTCATGTGATGACCAGGTCAACGGGTTTGTGTGTAACTGCGCCGATGGATATCAAGGTCTAGTCTGTGAAATAGGTGATTATATTTCTCCAATGTGTTTAGATAACTAAAACTCAGGGTCTTCTCTATAAAAATAGGTAATTGTGCAAGATAATGTTTAAATAGCTAGAAATCTTACTGTTGGGGAAGAAACTATTGGTCAAGCATCTTCTCACACCAAATAAAATTTAAATTATGGATCACCAGAGCTCTGAGATTATTTTAAATATTAGCTCGCCAGTTGGACAAAAAATTGAAATTTGTGAAAAATGTTGGTTCAGTCTAATTTAACAGTTGCATTTTGGTAGAAAAGAATTGGTCTTATTCAAGGAGTTTATTTAAGAATCGTACTTAAATCAGAACAGCACTTGTTTTTGATAGCGGTGCTTATTTTAGGGTGGTATTTAACTAAGAACCAGGGCCGTAGCCAGAGTTAAAAAAACAGACGAGGCGAAGTCTAGGGGTCACACGGAATTCCAGGAACTGAAACCCTCTGATGACAGTCAGAGGATGAGTCCCCCTTAAAAACTCAAATTTTGAAAATTTCAGTCTGCCTCATGATAGCTACGGAACTGATAACAACAAAGAGTGGTGCTTTTTAAGAGTCTTACTAAAAACTAAAAACAGACCTATTGGACAGCTAAAAAAAGGACCTATTAAAGAGATGTGCATATTTGAGAGTCGTACTTAACCAACTATTGAAGAGCTGTGTATATTTTAGAGTCGTACTTAATTAAGAACAACGTCTATTGAATAGCTGTGCTCTTGCTTTTCTGTGTATTAATTTAGCTTATATTATAATCAGGCACTATAGTGCATTAATTTAGCCTATTTTCTATAGATTTTGATGAATGTACATCCCAACCCTGTAGCAATGGGATTTGTCGTGACTCTACCAATAGCTTCATCTGTGAATGTACGCCTGGTTGGACCGGCGTAGTTTGTGATGTTAACATTGATGAATGTGGAAGCCAACCATGCCAAAATGGCGCCACCTGTGTTGACGGTGTAAATGGGTTCACTTGTCAATGTCCACCTGGATTTACTCAAGATCTCTGTGAAGAAGGTGATTATGACATTAGTCCTTATTATGACATTAGTCCTTATTATAACATTAGTCCTTATTATGACATTAGTCCTTATTATGACATTAGTTCTTATTGTGACATTAATTCTTATTATGAAATTAGTCTCTATTATGACATTAGTCTTTATTATGACATTAGTCCTTATTATGACATTAGTCCTTATTATGACATTAGCCCTTATTATGACATTAGTCCTTATTATGACATTAGTCCTTATTGGACATTAGTCCTTATTATGACATTAGTCCTTATTATGACATTAGTCCTTATTATGACATTAGTCCTTATTGGACATTAGTCCTTATTACGACATTAGTCCTTATTGGACATTAGTCCTGATTATGACAGTAGTCCTTATTATGGCGTTATTCCTTATTATGACGTTATTCATTATTATGGCGTTATTCCTTATTATGGCGTTATTCCTTATTATAACATTAGTCCTTATTATGATATAGTCCTTATTATGACATTAGCCCTTATTATGACATTAGTCCTTATTGTGACATTAGTCCTTATTATGACAATAGTCATCAGTCATTTTTGCAGTCACATAATTATGTGTAATATTTTTGTTGTTAAATCAAGGAAATATGTTAGTATAATAAATAAATAGAAATTTCTAAGGATATCTCCATCTATTGTTAAATGTAGGCCATATCATGATGCTTCCATTTTTACCTTATATTTTATTAGAATTGTATTTTTTTTCAATTCAAAAATGAATATCCAAGAGAACTTTTCTCATGACTTGATGAGAACTATATGATGCATCCTGAAACATCATTAAGAGACTTAGAGGTGGCGCTGTTTATAGTTACGAGAAACCTTCAGTCAAAAGATCCAGAAAGACAGGAACTTAAGATTAAGAGGCACTTTTTTAATTCACAGTTCTGTTAGAAATATCTAAAATACTGGCATCATTTTTTTGTTCTTTATATTTTTGCTATCTGTAAGTTATTACCTAAATATAATAACATATAATATTGATTAAATTGTATATAATTTGTTCACAAATTAATAGTGTAGTACTAATTTATAGAATGACGTTTTTTAATCAATTAATTGTAGGAGATAATTGTATCTTATTCTACAGTAATAATTTTTAATGTCTTATTCATTTTATGCACAGACTTCTATTCATTGTGTACAATCTGTTATATTGTTTCAATTGTATTATCTCACTATTGTATTGTTTGTTGAATGATTATGAGTGTCTAACCCTAGAAACATGGTTCAATTAACATTAAAATTGATTCTGTTAGATATTGATGAATGCCTTAGTAGGCCTTGTCTTAATTCTGGGACGTGTTTAGACGTCACCAATGGCTTCCAGTGTAGATGTCCCAGTGGATGGCAAGGCGTTGTATGTGAACAGCAGGTACTAGAATGTGCAAGCTCACCCTGTGGAGGTAGAGGAACGTGTATAGAAGACGTCAACCGCTACGTGTGCGATTGCTTCTCTGGTTATACTGGGCTGAATTGTGAAACAGGTGATTCAGAAATTCTTTGACCCCTCTCTCATTTTAATTACAATTTTGCAGAAACCTCAAGCTCTCTTTGAGTTACCCTTCTCCGTTTATTTGTGTCCACATTTTGTTTGTAATGACCCAACTGAAATCTCTCTTTTCAACACAATAATTGTTTTGCTTATTCTTGTTATATATCTTGTAACATAACAGTAGAAATAACACTAAATTCATTTTATATAAGAAATAGCATCAATAATATAATATTCATTTATGTGATGTGATGACCATACAAGAATAGCACCTGAAGATTGGGTTACACCTGAAACAGTCAGATCTTGGAGGCGTTATTTCTATGGCCTGGTGTATTGGTAACAAGTGCCCCTCCCCCCCCCCCTCAAAAAACAAAAAAACACATTGACCCAAAACAGTTTTTTTATCTATGAGGTTATAATCACAACCAACTGGTAGATATAGCTATAGTCTGACTAGGTCCTATATATTGACCCCATTATTTCTTGTTAAAATAAAGTTGGGGCACAAGCCCAGATAGTTCATGGTTTAAGCTGCTCACTATTCCTCCTCCAGTCTCACAATCCGAGATCCGTTCCTGATTCTGTGTGAGTTTCATTTACTAATACAACATTATATAAGCCATTCAATAACTATGCAGTGTTTTCCTAAGTACTGTTATAGCCATCAATTTTTCCTGTAAAAAATATACAAGAGACCAGTAAAAATTGTGTCAATGAAAAATAAATAACACTGATTTCGACACAGTCTGCCAATCATATATTTCTTGTTCACTCATAGAGTCCTAGTCATGTAGTTGGAGCATTAAATTGGGACATTATCAACCCAAAAGTCATGCCTTAAAGGCCATGTTCATTTTTCTGACTTTGTAAGGACATTTTACCAGTAAAATGGTTTCAATTGGGTAATCTATATTTTGTGTGTGTTTTATTTGCTAATACAATATTATATAATCCTTTCAATAACTATATATGCTATATTTTGTTCCGTGTTGTAATACCATCTTTTGTTCTCTATACATTTCTAATATTTGTAACTACCATCAGATATCCTAGAGTGTGATAGTAACCCATGTCAGAATGGCGCGACCTGCATTGATGGTGTGAACATGTTCACCTGTAGCTGTTCCATTGGTTGGACCGGTATCTTCTGTGAATTTGACTTTCCAGAATGTCTAAGTGGACCATGTGGTAATGGAGCCACCTGCAATGAATTAATTGATGGCTTCACCTGTACCTGTGCATCTGGATTTGAGGGTACATTCTGTGATATAGGTAAATGTTTTATTTGTAGTTGTTTAAAAGTGCAGTATTGTTGTGATTTTTTTGTTTGTTTTTATACTTTTTGAGTTTGTATACATAACTACCTTCTGTTATTTTTTTCTCAGAAAATGTTAGAATGTTTCTTTTCTATTAATTTATTTGTTTGGGTGTACTATCTAATATCTTATTAACTTTCATTCTGTTTATTGACAATGTATTTTTTATGTCTGTTAATATATTTATATAACTTTATATTTTTCTACAGGATAACATTTTGATGAATAGCTTTTTCCATTATTTGACTACTATTCTGTATAATTTATTTGACCCTAACTAGCAATGAAGACATATTCCATAGTCAAGTTTGTGTGCTAGTGATGTGTGTGTGTCTTATAGTCATTTTATATCCCACAATTTAATTTGAGCATTTGCATATCATTCAGTTGGTTGCAGGCTTGTGTAAACTTTCTCATTATCGTATTATCATTATTATTATTATTATTATTATTATTATTATTTTTATTATTATTATTATTATTTTTATTATTATTATTATTATTATTATTGAAGGCTCCAACCTAAGGAAAGAGACCGACATAAATTGTATTGAAGATGGAAAATGGCATTGGAAATCCTGTCATTTTTCTCCTATGGATGGAAAGAGTCTTGAACGTGGGTGAGACAGATATAAACTGAATTGAAGGTAGCAACTGTCTTGGAAGGGAAGAAAGTGACATAGATTGAAAGAACTGGCTTTAATTGAATACAAGGTAGAAAACTGTCTTGAGGGCCATACGACCTCGCATGGAAGGTAGAAACAGACATTATTTTACGGGTCACACTAGGATTTGCGAAATAATTAAAGACAAGGAATTTTGAATTTATAAATCATTCTTGTAAAGTAAATGTTGTGAAACAGGCGTAAATTACCTAGTAAAGTGATTTGGGATGGAGGTGGTGGGGGGGGGGGGGTGTTAGACAACCAATTTGAATTCCATTGTTACCCCTTACCACCTAAGGGAGACCATAAGATCACGACACCAATTGTGTGATGGACGGAAAGAAACGAGACAAGGAGCGACCCGATGGCAAGTTAGAAGCAAGAGTGTGAGATTTTAACAGAAAGTTGACGGCAATATAGAAGTAGGTTCAGGGCCTGTCTAAGGTCCTGAAATTTGTCTCTATTGATGCTCTCAGGTGCACTTTTAGGTTTTAGGTCCATGTTGTGCAGGTGTGCAAAAAAGTGTCCAAAAATAGAGAGGGGAAAGACCAGGTGACATCCAACCCCCCTCTTCCCCTTAGATGAGCGCCTAGAGAAAAAATGGTTTAGAAGATGTAATGTACCTCATCTCCTATGAGGAAAAGGCCTGGCAATACATTTCGATTAAACTGTAATCTTAAAGTCATTGTAATCGCAATATTCAGCGTCTATAACAGTTGTGGCGTTATAAATGACGCAATAGATCACAATTCCAATATTAAGTTTAGTTTAGAATCGATGCATTGTACTTTATCGTTTCAGTCAATGACACGATACTGTTACATACCCTACTTAACAACCACATGCTCAACAAACCGTGCTTCTAGGTTTCGAAATGGAATTATAAACGATGTATGTGACGCATACCTCCACGGTTGACGTATATAATATTGAAATATTAAGATGACTACAAACAGGGACCAGTGGACTGGGTGTAAGGTGGCGTAGACTTCTTACATAAAAGGTGTAAATTGAGGCTGAGACATTGCTAATTTATCTTCTAAAAGACTTGAAAATAAAAAAACGCGAATTGGGTTGTGATGATAAATGATATGATGGTCAAATGTTGACAATTTAGGTGATGATGACGTTTGTAGTGATTGGGAATGCAACATCTCTTGGTTAAGTGAAGGTGTGAGTACGAGCTGAATGACGTCTACTCGCGGTATCTCTGAGCTAAAGACAAAGATGTTCATAGACTATCGACGACCCGTCAACTAGCATCTGTATGTCTGTTAAAGTTTAGAACGAATTCGATGATCATAAATCAATTTGACAATGTAACAATACAAGAGTAGAATTTAATAAGAGTGTCTGTAATTTGCAGATGTGAAGGTGTAGATGACGATTATGACGTATAAGGCTAAAACACAGGTTTCCAACATTTGAATGAAATAAACCTTGATTATAAGATGCACTGATGTTGATAATGATAGGCATCGATTATGACAATGATTATAACGATGATGATGATGATGATGATGATGATTATGATGATGATGGTGATGATGATGATGATGATGATGATGACAATGTTGTTGTTGTTGTTGTTGATGACGATGATGATGATAATGTTGTTGTTGTTGTTGATGATGATGATGATGATGATGATGATGACGATGATGATGATGATGATGATGATGATGATGATGCTGTTGATGATGATGATGATGATGATGGTGATGATGTTGATGATGATGATGATGATAATGTTGATGATTATGATGAAGATTATGATGATGATGATGATGACAATATGAGTGTCAAAATGTATGTGTACATATTTATACAAAATACATATTTGTGTGCAGATTCATAGTTAAGCAACATCGGATTGCATCGATTAAAATATGAGTGTCAAATTCAAGTACTACTAACTTAAATATGTACAAAATATAAAAATATTCTCATAAACAGTGGTTAGTAATAAAACCAATGATTAAATAATTGGATTGCTTCAAATAGCTCAACAAAACTTTTGCTATGCCTTAATCCATAATGAAATTAGAAGAAAATGAACTTTAATGGTCCCAATGGGTCACTACTTTATTCTATACGTGTATAATAATTATTATGCGTATATTTTAAATATTCGTCGTTTTTATCAGACCAAATGATGGCTTATTATATATAACAGACGTTGATATTTCGATTGAAATCACTTTTGACAAACCGTACACACTGCCACGCATTTCCTTTCCACATTACAGTTCATTTTTATTTACTTCAAAGCTTACCATAGTTGATACTCTACGATCATATTCTCCAATGCATCCACTTTTTATTTAATATATCCATCATCGTCTTCTGATAGTTTCTATTAATCTCGATATTATCCAAGTATGGACAATCTTTTCTCTTCATACATTCTTTAACTTTGATCTTGGACTTTTGCCTTTTTATCTAACATTATTTATTAATTATTTACAGGACTATATAACTGCTATATAAATGTCACATATTATCATTATTACTGTTACTATTATTATTACTATTACTATCATTATTACTATTACTATTACTATTATTGTTATTGTTATTATTATTATTGTTGTTGTTGTTTGTATTAAATAAAAAAGTGGATTATGTTGAGCATCATCAGTAGAAATATGGTTTATTTAGAGAAACATGTTAAAATAAGCTTTTCTTTTTGGCATTAATTCAAATTGCAGTCTTAGCATCCACATCAGCCGTCCTGAATCATTGAAAGATGGCCAAGCAATGGTCCCTGCAAACATCCCATCTGAAGCAGTTTAACAAAATTCTATCAAAAAACCTCAACAGATGTCAACCTCATCACACTTCGTCCGGAATGATACGTAAAAAACAACTCTTTATAGCGTATGCGATAAAGAGACATTTTCAACACGTAACAGTTCCAATTTCGGGTATCGGGGCTCACAGTGATTGGTCCACTGTCATATCGAATCTAATATTTATTCATAAGCATGAAGCATCGTCAACCGCGCATGGTTTCATACTACTTGCCTGTTGCTTCCAAACTCCTGTCGAAGTGAGAACTATATAATTGAAAAGGTGACGGGCGATACGAGACAAAAATCACACAATATTGGAAGAATACACTTTTTATTATTACTGCAGATATAGATATATATTTTCTCTATTCTACGCCGCACCTTTGAAGTGAAGTGTGCCACTAATGTAAAGTGTAGCTTCCAAATAAACAAATAAATAAAAAGCCAATTGGGGTTACAAAGTCCTGGTCGTAGGACAAAAAGCCCCACTTGAACAAAACTGAACTGATCTAATTTCTCTTGTTCCACAGCGCAAAACAATGGGAAAGACCACAGCAAAATCCAGCAAGAAAGGAAAGGAACCTCTAAAGAAAAGTCGCCAGTCATCACAGCAATCTCCTCCATCCAGCGAACTGGCATCGGTGCTAGAACAGTTAAAAACCTTGCAAGAAGAGAT
>JAOTQE010065010.1:0-17915 GCA_025631205.1 Nesometra sesokonis
ATAAAAACGTTTCCAGGTCCTTTTTAAATAACGTTGTGAAAACGTTATTTTGAACGTTATTAATTACGTTATGTGTATGTAAATGTGGTTCTACAAATATACGTTCATATAACATTATATAAGAACGTTTAAAAAACCAAACTGAAACGTTATTATAACGTTCTAAAAACGTTAAATTGTTAGCTGGGAAGCAGCTCTTACCTCTTACCTGTGGATTCACAGATGATGGTATTTATCATACGTGGTGTGGCACAAACGTTGTTTATAATGTCCACATGTTTGGACCCATTCGCACGATTCAAATAAATATATGAACACCCTTGTTTCACGTGTATATTTGGTAGGTTCTGCTGCACGTGGACATTAAATGATATATGCCTGTTTAAGTAGAACGTTTCCACGTTTGATATTAACTGTTCATATTCTTTCCGGTTATTTATAACAGTGATGTTGCTACCAACATTTTCGCATTCGATCTGAACATCAACACAAGATCTTCGTTTAGTTTCCACTATTATAAATTTATAGCAGTTTGGAGATGGGTACACATTTTCCACTATAAAAAAAGAAGAAAATCAAATCTCACAATCAATAAAACGTGTTGTTAGAATTATTGATTGAGCTTCATTTGCATTACCATCTGAACCATTGTTTAAAAATATCTTAAAAATCCCATATTTAAATAAATTACAAGTTAATTTTTTAATGTTTCAATACTCAAAAGGTCTACTTCCAATATCTATACCAGTTTTATTTTAATCTAAATCTACTTTCATTTAAAAAAATACAATTTACTTTATGTTCCTTTTGTAAGACTAAAAAACAATTATTAATTCCAGTTTATGGACCAAAGTTATGGAATAATGCCAAAGACAAACTAAAAAACTGTATAAACACCCATACTTTTAAAAGCAGATGACGAACTTCTTATTTAGAAATGTACCATTCGTATTTGTTTACACTTTTTCTTATTTATATTTATATTTAAATTATTTATACATGTATATTACCATTTTCTTTTGTCTCGTTGAGGTCAAACTAAGACAAGTTGCTTCTATCTTTTATCCCAATTAATTCATTAATTTGATGAATTTAATTTAATGTATCATTATAAATAATAATATTATCATTATTGATTAATTGAATAAATGTTGGACTAAAATACAAGATAATTGATTTCTATCAAAACCAAGAATGGTGGTTTAGTCACTGTTTTTTTACCTGTCATGCGCTAAACCTCGGAGATTAATAGTTCCTGTTTAAACTCATCGACACTTATTGTATTTCGAGTGAAAATGCAAGTTAGAAGAACTCTGGCGGATGAGACTTAAAGGGGAACTCCGGGATTAAAATGTCCATGGATACACATATAGAACAATTAATTGTGAACTAATTGACAAAATTTTACAACATTAGAACAATGAGATAACGAAGGAAAACACTTTCTACAATGGGTTTTAAATCAAAAAGTGGTTCTACTACTCATATTACACAATGCTATAGAATGGGAAAATTACAGATTTTGAAAGAACTGTATTGGAAAACCATATCAAAATTCAAAAAATTAAATTAAATAATTTATTACCTGTTGTAGTGTACATTTGGCTGATATTTCCATTTATGTGAGTTATATTTTTAAAGTGATTTTGGGTTTCAAGCACAACCCTTTCAAAATCTCTAATATTCATATTCTTTAACACTGTGTAATTTGAGTAGTAGACTCACTTTCCAACATGTTTATCGGTATTATATCATTGTCCAAATGTTGTAAAAGTATGTCAGTTAGGTCGCAACTACTTGTTCTATAGATTTATCTATAAACATTGTAATCCCGGAGTTTCCCTTCTGTTGATCTCGTGTGCTTCATTGTTTAGGTGCATGCAAAAACAGTGCAAGCGAAGTGGCCTACCTCCCTGAAAGTACTAGCACATTCTTTTCAAAAGATTCTAATAATGTAGTGCACACCACCAGAAGAACCCCGCTGAACACAATTCCGAACCTTACCTTCGAGGGCTATCATTGGTGCATGTTATGGCACACAGATTTATGCCTACAATAATCTAAGAACGGTAACCTTGTGCTTTGTATTTACCTCCATTACGCTCCTTTCCATCTGGGCCCTGGTATTTCCATCTGTCTTTGGTTGGATATATCAAGTAGCAGTTTGTATTACCCGTGCAAGTAAATTTACTAATAAAATCAAACAAAATAGTGTTAACACTCTATGAACGCAAGTCTCATCAAACCTTATAATTCCGATTCTTGGTTTAAATCCCCAAAATAAATAAAATATAAACTCTTTGAGTACAGTTTACTGTACTTACATTTCGGCAATAATAAAATAAAACAAATGTTTATTTTTCTTCATTTAAAAACGTAAGCTACCGTATTTTAATACAAATTACAGAAGTCTAACAATAAATATATACAATCATTCTTTCCCCGGACTATCACCGAATGAAACTCATTACCTCAAGAATTGGTCATCAACGATGCATAAGCTTTTAAAGAAAAAATATCAATAAGCACCCGAAAAACCAACGACTAACACCATATACGTCCTCACAACCCTCTGCGTGTGACCAGTTGAGGTGTTGCAGAGTATCTGGATCAAAGTCAAAGTCAAAAAATATTACTATGATTCTGCTAAATATTTTTTCATTAGTTTTATCAAAACTTCTCATTTACAAACTTCTAGTCTAAGAGGTGTGTGTAAATAAGAGTATTGATAGACTCATTGGTCCACATCCTATACCAAGTGGAATGTAAATGAGAAGATTAAACACAATCTTCCATGGTTACATATTTAGATTAATACTTACGACGGACATTTTGCACCAACAATTACAATAATCAAAGAAATCGTTACGATACACAGCGACCATGTATGCACACTCATGCTTTAGGCTACCAGAATTTCAGGTCTATGAATCCGGAAATACTTGTCGTTTTTGTATTTAGCTGACGCTGTAAATGACGACTTCATGACCAAGGTATGTACTAACACAATTATCAACAAACGTATTAGTTAACACTTCCTTTTTCTTGAACAGACGGTTGTCCTGGTATTTTTGTTGACAATATACATCTTGTAAGGGCAAATGTATATACTATTTTGTTTCAATTTCAATTTCCTTATTGCTACTAACCCATCACGGGCCAATATCCGCTATAACAAACCACTTTCAAGACGGAAATCGACGTAAAATGAATCTATTTTTAGGTAAAAAGTGCGGAGTGTTAACTTTGGTACTCCATTATTAATGTTTATAAGTAGTATAAGCTTATAAGCATAAAATTCGTTTAAAACATTAGATTTGGTTCAAGAAACTTCATTTTACTGTTTAAACCTTATTTAAGATTACCCAGATGTTTGAAGAGTTAAATAGCGAAGTATTATGTATTGCGGCCTACACCACGTGCGTATCTCTGAATATGGCTTATCGACGTTTCGATTAATACGCATTGGTTGTCCTCAAGGGTGAGTATGTTTCGATACTGCAGAGTTGGTCGAGAATATCAACTACTGGCATGGAATTATGTATGATTCACGTAATCTCGATATCTCCGATATTTTTTTTTAATCCATTATAAGAGATCTTTAGCTAGGTCGGTAGAACGTCATACTTTTAAAATGAAAGTTAAGGGTTTTTCCAAGACTTAAGTAGGGATACCCAATAAAAAAATAATAGTGATTATGATCACTTTAAGGAGTTGTTTACAAACATTCATGTATGTTGCGTCTATGTTAATTTTTGTTTTAAAAATAGAAATAAAACGGTATCGACACATCAAGGCAAACCTCATTTGGCAGTATTGCAAAAGGCCTATTAAAATTGTATATTTTTTATTAACAAGATATAAGTAGCCTTAAAATGATTATATATTTGTGTTGCTCAAGCTCTACCAACACAAAATCTAAACAAATCTTGGGTTGGTTTTTAATCTTCCAAATTTCCATTTTTTAGCCAAAGAGAACTACATACAATTATCCTGAATGTAGGAATAAAGATAAAATTTCAGAAAATATCTTAATGCGAGTTTTCTAAATAAAATGAAAATCCGACCAACCGATCAAACTTATCAAACACGTTGTGCTTCGGCAACACAAAGGTTTATGTTATGCTGCATAATTACCAATTTGACAAGGCTCGTCACAGTATACTTAATTACTTAACACAAAGTAAGACACTATATATTATTAGATTTGACTGGTTATCAATATCGAATGCAACAGGTGTAATATTCGTTATGTTTCTCGTTGATTAGCGAGATGGACAGATATTATCCGATTGTGAATACCGCGTTTGTTTAATATCTTTGATAATATTACATAAATTAAAGTCAATTTATAAAACGTAGTCATGTTTTTTGACATTAGCTTCTCATGTGGGTTGTTCCAAAATGTAAACATATTTACATTATCGGAAAAAAAAACGGAGTGAGCCGCTTCTTATATTTAGTCTTAGTATTATCTTCCATCCATGTTAATTTGTCTAACTTATTATTCAAAATTTTCTTTAATCTTGTTCAAGTCGAAATGCCTCGATTATAGACGTCTTCAGCCATATTACCGCATTAGACTAACTCCATGCTTCTACGAATGGTGTTCTAGGTATGATATCCTGTTTTAAACCATTTTCAAGCGAACCATAAGCACTAAACGTTTAGTATTGAAAAGTATAACTTATTGTTTAAGTAGCAATCACCATTTTTTGAAAATTGTATAAAAATTATACAATTGTATAATATATCTAATAGACACTATATTGTAAGAGGACGAAGTAATAAACTCAAAACAGGGAAACCATATATTTGGACGATAACCCATTTTGGAAATTATTAAAATAAGTGCCAGATGTTTTGACAACAGGTAATAATAATTATTTTAAATCATAGGTCAACGGTTACTATTTTATCAATATTGTCTTAATTAATACATACAATTAGTCCACTTGCTTTATCTCAGTAATGAAGTTGTTTTGAACACAATAGATAGGTAAATCGATTGGATCAATGTATAAAAGGCACTAGTTAATAGTAACTTAGTGACTTTGGTTTAGAATTTCTTAGAAGAGTTGCTGATATCTGGGTTACTTATACAACCACGTAAATTCATCAGGTATGTTAAACTAATATAAATTGATTTTTAAAAGGTTTTAAAAGGATCATATTAGTAAGAAAAGATTGGTTGTTATACTGATCCCAACTTGTGATCATGTTATTTGAAGATATACTAATTGTGAACTAACTTGTGAAACGTCATTTGCCGAATTTATACCTGCGATTTTTTTTATTGCGGGAAACACATTTTCCAAACCAGCGTTAGGCTAAAAATAAAACGATGCATGCGTGAGACTTTTAGGATGAGTTCTATGCGTGAGGGTTGACATTTATAATAATGAAAATACAAACTCCATTTATAGTAAAGCTAACAAGAAAATGTTTATGTTGCGCCTTTTGAAACGTTATGACCTTTGTAACAATGATCTTGTTGTGGTATACAAGTCACACATCCGCCCTGTCCTTGAATATGCCTCTCTCGTCTGGCACTCAGGTCTAACACAGGCAAAGTCTGCTAAACTAGAGAAAATCCAACGTAGGGTCTTCCGTTGCATTCTAGGCAAAGATTTTGTCTCAAACTAGTCAGCCCTCGACGAATTTGGATTGGTAACTTTATCCACTCGCAGGGATGCACTGTGTGCAAATTTTGCTACTAAAGCTTTCAATTCTACTAGAATTAACAAGTTGTTTAAAATGCATCATAACACGTCAACAGGAAGGAAACCCAATAAATTTAAACACTTCAACTGCAAATCTAATCGATTTAAATATAGTCCATTACCGTATTTTACCAGAATATTTGTATCTCAATATTTTTTTTTCGGCTCACAGTACATCCTTGCAATACTGTATTGATATTTTGGATACTTGTATATTATATGTTGTATTCCTATAATCAAAATTGTATTTGCAATTCAACATCTTTGGCTGAAATAAGTATAATAGACTGTATTCTGTGTTTTAAAATAAAGATACAGAAGAATGAAATGTAAGTCTTGTTTTTGGTTGGAAATTTTTGTGCATCGAATTGGAGCCGATTTCGCCGGCCATCAACAATCTTTCAAAATTTCTTCATATGCTATTTCTTTTTGTTCCCGTGACTTCTAAAGTGTATGGGTGTACCGTATATGACGAAGTACACCAGATCATTCGACTCCTGTCAACCACTGACGTTCGTCTATAAATTGACACTATGAAAGAGAGACTATTCCTTGTCATTGGTTACTAAGCCGTTATTGGACGTCTCTTGTTTTGCATTCGACTGAGCTTCTGTAGAATGGTGTAACCTCTTTTAATGTGACCATCCATACTTCGATTCAAATTCGAAGAATTACTTGAAAGAATAAAGTTACCGTAGTTCATTGTACCTTTAGTAAACTGTTTTGACTATTTTGTTATTGTAGAGAATAATGGGGTTGACAGTACTTATTGTCCTCCAGTTCCTGCTGGCCGCATCATTAGCTAGTGATCCACCACCGTACCAGATCGACCCAAAGTTACTCACGAACCCAACAAACGTCATATCATCAACCTACGTCAGCGGCATTGACTATCTTGGCATAGGGTATAATCTACAGTATGGAAACCCTCATGGAAGCCCTGTAACTGCTGGAAGAGACCCTGGTCTTCGCCCAACCTGGAGGGTATTTGACTGGACATTCGACGACGGAGGTTCTACGCCGGATCAAGTAAACTACATGCCTTCATCAAGCTGTTCGAACCAACTCACTTTAGACTTATACCACAACTCCTACGCCTATGCCTCGTCGTTGGAAAAGGAAATTGGGTTTTCAAGTATGTTAAGTCTAAAAGAGTTTAAAACTCAATTTAGTGTTACCAGCATTGTATGCATTCCATCTTCATATCCATTTTGTCATTATTCTGTTTATTGTTCGTTGTCGCCTTCCTATCCTCTGCCAATACGGCAGCCACACCATCACAACACCATCATCATTAAAACCACCACCACCATCGCCATCATCACAACCACAACGCCCACCATCACCACACCAACACTGTCTTCATAAAATCTAAAATTTTCTAATTCAATTTATCCACAGTCGGGGCAAGGTACAAATTTGCGAAAACGAAGTTCAGCCACAGCGATTGTAAGTAACTTACCTTTATTATTATTTTCAACGTAATACATATAACACAGCATATATTAATTTAATTGATATAGTTTAGATTTGTGTTAATTAACCGGCACAACTTCCTGTCATCAGTAGCACCTTGGTTTAGGGCCATATTCTTTTCTTGGATACTCAAGAGCGCATAGCGGGTGAACCTTGAAAATTCCTTCCTCAGCGCTATTGTAGGAAATTATTTCGAAGTATTTTTTCTGCAGGCCCATAGGCTTAATGCATTAGATTTGTTTCACATTCATTGTTTCTATCTAAGATTACAAGGAAACAGCTTTATCAATGGGCACAAACACTAATGTTTATTACGAGGAGAAAACCTTGTGTATTCTTGGAGAAGCAGAATTGATGACGATAAACGCCCAGTACAAGAAATTCCCACTAGAAGACACGTTTGTACAAAGTGTTAACCAATTACCAGCGAGTTACACGAAGCAAGATACAGATTACATGCAATTCATTCACAATTTTGGAACTGTGAGTTTTTTTTAATGGATTATAATTTTAATATGTTTGTATTTATATCCTAATTCGTGAGGTAGACCATATCACAAATCATCTTTAACTAAGTGCCTAAACTCAAAACCTATGCTGAACATAAATTTTACCTGTCAACTCTCACGCGTAATTTGCCGGGTTTAAAATTTAGGCCAAAAGTACACAATAGATACAAATATGGGCACACAAAACACTGCAAATGGGCAAAACAGCTTCTCCTTGTTTTGCTTGTCAAAATTAAAACCGTACAACACGCTCACTCTCAGTCTCAGGTTTGGGAAAGAGCGCTCCCCTCTCACGCTTTTGCTTTTACTGTTGGATCCTGGATCCACCCCTGGCATAGACCATTATTTCTCTCGCATAAACAGGATTATCACGCACAGACAGTGTAGTTGTTTTCAGGCATGAGACATTATTAAAGCAATATGCAATAAAACTGACCCAAACTAGAGGTAATGTGGACGAAAACGGCAAAAATTGGCCAAATTATTATTTTTTACTTGTCAGACCGAAATCCGAGAAAATATGACCCAGCACCGGTAGTTGGGAATGTCTCGCGCATTGTCGCCAAAAACGTTGGCATGTATAATAAATTAAGTGTGTACTGAAGTAGATTTAGATCCTCATAATTCCCAGAATATCATCTATATCGATAATGGTAGCCATATCTACTCCAAACCCTTTCTTCCAGCATGTCATCAGTTTCGTTTACTTTGGAACAAGAGACGTAAAACGCTACAGATGGGAAAGTTCGGCATTTGTAGAATATTCGGCTGAGCATGTGAGTATAATTTCAATTTTAATTTATTCATTAAACCTCGGAAACGGAAAGGTAAACATATGAAGTTCAACCCATTAAAACAAACAAAACACGTCAAATACAACAATTTATATTAATAAAACAGATTAGTATAAAACTAAATTTTAACTCTTAAAAGTTGTGATAAAAGGTCTCTCTATCTGTATATTTGTAGAAAGGATACATCTGACAGGGACGGATGCAGACGTGGAAAAAAGTGGGGGCAGAAGAGAGTAACTATTTTAGGGATCCGGGGTACGCTCCCCGGGAAATTTTGGTCTTTAGATGCCTGGAAATGGCCTCATGGGCGTGTTAATTGATCATTTATTGTCTTATGATTGCTGAATATGGATATATTTTACTTCGCGAAAAAAAAAAGGGGGGGGGGGATCGTTCTCCTTCCCCTTAAATCCTCCCCTGTCTAAAGTATGGTCATTATAATAATCATATAAGCCATCTTCATTAAAATTGTATTTCCAATCATTTTTCATGTTTTTTAAGATAACAATGTCAAATACTATGTATATTATTAGGAAGAATGATATTCTGTAGTTATCACCATTCAATAGGTAAGAATAAAACATATGGAGTCGCTTTTAAAAATCTCTGGGATTAAATCAAGATGTCTGGCCATTGAACAAGTACAGTAATTGACAAATATAAAGTAAGATGATACGGAGTATTGGATGAAATGGCGCAATGGTAAATCGAGATAAAATAAATAAAGGGCCTATAGTAATTGAGTTTGACCTGTTCGTCAGTCGATTAAACTCGTGGTAGTCACTGTGATGAGCAATATACATTGATCATGGTCCTTGTTCGAATTCATCTCATTGGCTCGTATTCTCGAAAGCGGACTAACTTTAGTCCAGGACTAAATTCAGGTTTAATCTGGGACTGACTGACTATGGTATTCTAAAAGGTATCTAATGTTTGTCCAGGTATAATCCCTGGACTAAAGCATTCTAATATGTTGTTTGCTAGGTTTATAGATAGTCCAGGATCAAGTAGTGCTGTTCTAGGGTTATTCCTGGACTAACTTTCGAGAATACCAACCTTAGTGTTTCGACCTTTTTGTCGAAAAAGAGTTAACAGTGCACCGTCTTTGAGATGAGACCTCGCATATGGCTCGATGCACGTTAAAGAACATTATATAAATGAGAGTATAAAATTGTCTCTCAGTGTACTGTCCAACCACCAGAATAACAACTTAGAATAAAATCTTCTGAAGTGGTCTTTGGTTCATCACACAGAGAAATGATATGGCAAATTCTGACAATAATATATGTACTCGTATTTACTTACAGCATATAACATTTTATTAAGTACAACTGGACCAATACAGTAACGCATTAATTTGTTCGTGTTGTATTTTCCACAGTACTCTTCAAGTGTCAGTCTTGGTGGTTCATACATGGGCTTTGGCGGTTCAATAGCCGTCAATACAGACACAGTGAAAATGACAATGAACACTGGATTCAACGTCGGCTACTACGTGGAAACCATAACACTCGGCGATAACAACCTTGCCATGCCTTATTCCTACACCCTGATGGGAATGGAGGAGGTATTCGAACAGAAATACTGGCAATTGAGCGACGATTACGTCAACAAAGGACTTCTATCAGCAGACTTCTACAGCCGACTTGGTGTAATGAAGAGTAACATGGAACAGGCGTTAGCAGATTATCCAGATTGGATCAAGAGTCAAGATGCTATTGAAGGTAATATCATACCATGTCATTCCAACCTTCGTAAATTATAAATATAAGATCGACAGTGTGTCCACTCGCTTGCAGTGGTTTTGAATTTGTATTTATACAATTCGCAATGCAATATTCACGGCAATTTTGTAAGTTAGTGTACATCTATGCATTGTATTTTTTATTCTATTTTTAAATGTTTGTTGAAGTGAACGAGATTAATAAAATCTAATTACAGTCGACCTTCTCATTTACACGCCCCTTGGGCTGGAAGGTGTTTGTAAATGAAAAAAGTTCGTAAATGAGAAGGTTCATGAAAACTGGTCAAGTAAGGCCTCGAATACACTTATTTGTGTTTATTTTGTGCTCTTGGTTGTTAAACAAAGTATTTTAAATGAACTAGAAGGAATAAAAAATGAAAAGCAAAAAAATTTCTAAGATAAATCATCGAATAATTACATCAGTGGCCATTATTTTACTGACGACATTGACTGAATAGTGTTTGTAAAATAGAAGGTTTGGAAATGAGAAGTTCGTAAATTAGAAGGTTGACTGTACACAAGCCTACTATAATAGATTACGTAAAGAGTTAACTGCTATCACTTTAAAATATAATTTTTATTTGCATTTCTTTATGCAGACGAATTGGTTATTGTTCCTATTACATGGCCTCTTGGTTCCTACGGCCTCCCGAAGACCGATTCTGGATGTCCTACAACGACAGGCTTTACTTTCCATAATGGCTATAGATTTCAAGACTCGGAAAATACACGCAACCAGGCCTACGGATCATCTCCACTACATTTTCCATACGGTGCTGCAGGCGATGACGTGACCCAGCACTTCTGCATGAAGACTCAATATGAAGTTACGGAGTATGATGTTCATTGGCCTAAAGGAGAGTATTGTGTATTTCATCCGTCTAACGGAGGTTGTCCGTATGGTACGTATTTTTTTTTTTACTTTTGGTATAGCGTTGCGTTCAGGTTCAGGTGAAAAAAGCCGACCTCGAAAACAAACCTCCAAAAGTAGGAGTATGCTAGGAGGGGTAGTTGTAGTAAGTAAAGGGATGGGAAAGGTCCACCCCGTAGTATAAGGCAGCGGCGGCATCAGTTACGGGCAAGCTTGTCTTTGGGGATAAGGCGGGATTGGGAGGATTTGTAGGGTTGTTATTTTGATACTTACATTATTTTTTGGTATGAGTTGTCAGGCTTGAATAACAAAATTTACAATCGCACGTTCATCTGATGGAACTTCCTGCAGAGCTTTTTCGAAGGTTTTAATGTCCGGATACTCAACGGTGTGGAAAGGTCAAAGTGTCATTCTTGCCCGTGTCCTTGGTTATGATGCATTACTCTTACTCGTCTCGTCAGGATGGTAGCACATGACTGACCATATGGAGTGTTGAACGAGTTCGTTTAAAAGAGTTAGTCCAAAAGTGCCATGAATTCTCAGAGAAAACGATGAATAACTAACAGTATTATTGTTTTTCTTGTCGTTGTTGCTGTTGGTAAGAGAGTTTAAATAATAATACGTACACTATTGCGTTATTATTTGAGATGTGTAGTTTCTCGTGCCACGTGAGTGCAAATCGAGCTGGGTCGTCTGAGTTGAGTCGTTGGACAGATGCTTGTCGAATGGAACGATTTACCTAATTTGTACCAGGGCTCTGAGTTAGCCTAATCCTTATATGTTCATTTTGATGGATTCTTTGCCAAGATGCTGTAAATAATGTACATTCAATTTGATTCAACTGAATCCTGTCACGATGGCGTGTATCTCATTGCTTGGAGAATGCATTATACTTTAATATGTACAAGTTTTGATCTTTTAACTTTCACAGGTATGGCATCAGGGTGGATTTATTGGGACGACGAAGATCACAAAAATAAAAACAGTATCAGTGGTTCGATCCCCTCCGGTGTATACGACACAAACACAAAAATCAATTATTGTTGCAAAATCGACGGTTTCGCTGAAAATCCTATCTACCTACCAACCGACTCTCCGTTCTATCTCTTCCCGTATACACATAAATGCCAAGCAGTTGAAGGGATGAATTCTAATTTAGAGTTTTACAGATGGGACGACGAAGATTCGTTTAACAACAACGAGGTTAAAGGTTACCATCCGTATAGAGAGATCGAAAACAATAAAAACAACAAAGTTTACTATTGTTACTACTCGCCTAAATAATGTAACTGGAAATCTGATAAATAAAAATAAATAATACAGAATATAGTTACATTAAAATCATAATAATTGTGGTTAATATGGCAGTGTAAAAAGGTACGTACAATAAATAACCATTGAATACGTAAATACAGTACTTTTGTGGTTCTTGTTTTTACATTCGGTGTTTCTCAAGGCGATTCTGATGAATCACCTTTGATTTTGCTCCTTTCGGTCAATGCTATTATAGGGAAGTTTTGCAACTTTAATACATTACATTTTTATTTATTTTTTTGTAAGGTGATAAATGTGTTAAAAATGATATTAGATTTTGGATAGGAAGGGAGTGTAGTGTGACATTTCAGATCATCCAGCATGGTTGGGGCTGAGGTGGGAACATTTTAGACAAGGCAACTCTATATCCTCGGAAATGACACTCGGCTTTCCAAAGTGAAAATTTATCACAATAATTCAGGCTTGTGCACATTACTTGAAGAAATAACTTCCATGCCGATTCCCACGATGTCTGTGGCTGAAGCACAAAATTATAGAACATGGCGCTTTTAATATGCTAAAAATCATACTATTTAAATCGAAAATACTGTTTAAAGTATTAAAATTTAACACAATACATTTAAATTATTTTCAAATGCCACAATTTAAAACAAATTGAGGGAGGATGACTATGTCACTAGAATAAAGGAAATTTATTAAAAAAAAACATACTGCAGCATCACAGTCCCATCTGTTGGAAGAGGTGCGAAAACTGTTGTGGATATGCCAGTTTTAGATGCTCGGTAATAGCAATATTCTACGTTTACTTTCCTGTAAAATTGTCACGATTTAATTAAATGTCTGTTCTCAAATTGTCATGCTACTTCAAAGTCTACAATCCATGTTTATTTTTTTTTATTTTGCTGTACTGGTAAAAATGGTATGAAATGATTTATTCTAAAATTAACAAAATTGCCATTGCATTAATTCTTGTAATGACATCGTAACTACTTTGAAATGTGTGGTAGCAGTGGCGGTCGCAGAATAAATTTATGGGGGTTGCCCAGAGTCAAAATCCTTGTATCCCCAAATAGGGTTCAGTGAGTAATATGCGTATACAAATCATTCTCTGCCAGCCTAGAAATTTCAACATTAATATACGATGAAATGGATATTTAGTAGAACTATGCTGTACTACTTTCGGATTTTGTATGTTATTACAAGAAAACTATAAAATTAAGGGTGTTGCCCGGGCAACTAGGGCAACACCCCTGCGTCCGCCACTGGGATAGTAAGAAGCAATAAAAAATAAGAATATAATAAAACATAAAACATTCAAATAATGTAAACATTTTTTAAAGCTTTGTGTGTCACAGAATAATTAAATAAAATTTATTGCCATAAAATCATGATAATGTTGTACAAAAATATATTTTTCTTTTTAATTTAAAATTTAACATTAACGCATAAAAGATTATTATTTAATATAAATTGCACATTCCCTGTTCTGCCACCGTTTTTTGTGCTTATGGGTTCCGTATGTAATATGGACGTTCGGCATGATTCTGAATACAGTTTAGAGGTTGCAGAGTCAGTTTAGAGTTTACAAAGACACCAGAAATGTTGAAAGACATTGCTGAAGTTGTCACTCAGCTCCATTCAGTTATTTATACGATCATGGGCATTGTTCAACAGCAACAACAGATTAACTTTTTCAGCCATTTTCGAAGTCTGCCACCTTTTGATTTTTTTGATGAAGTCTTGGTGGTGTTTTCATCCTGTAGATCGTCGCTTCCTGTTACTTGTTCTTGTTCTCGGTGTTCTTCTTCCTCTGAAGACACACGTTGTCCGTTCAAAACTGCTTCAATCTCGCTTAAAAAATCTCTCTTCTTTCTGAAGAAGTTAAACCGTCTTTGTTCTTGCTCCTTCTGTGCTTGAAATAAGTCATCCAAAAGAAACATATCAATACTGTCATTGTCGTTCGGGGGATTTACAGGAATGCCTGATTCAATTACTTCCAATTGATAATCGAAGTTGGTCACAACAGAACCATTCCTGTTTCTCCTGGTATTCAAGACATCTGAAAGAAGACCAAAAACGTGCAATTTCTTAAAGTTAAGTAAAATATACAATGTACAGATGGAAGAAAGAGAGTAAGGCAATAATAATTCTACATTTATAATGAGTTTACTTCATCATCAGGAATAAAATAACAAACCATTATCTTACCTTCATATTGTGCTGAAAAAATTGACAAATATCCAGAATCTGAAATAGAAAAGAAAGAATTGGTATAAATTAATGATAATATAAACACCGTATGCTTCTTCTTCAAGTTCATACAAATGCGTTAGATCATACCAATTTATAGAATTGTTATTGTATTAGATGAATGCATTTATAAGACTGATAACATTGTTGTATGACATTACATAATATTCCATGATTTAAAGGCACCAAATATATTGTGTTATTATGTAATTAAGCCTCAGTTAAACTGCGAAAACTAATGCTTTAATTGGGTTCACTGTTTGTGCAAAATCCATACGGACATTTAGACGTTATAGAGGTTCGACAAAGGAACACCACAATTAATTAGATCCACCCATGTCAACTTAACAATCAATTAAAAAACAGTGTAAATACAGTAGTTTTAAGAAACCACAAAATACTCATTGCCAGATTTAGAAAGGGACTTACCAATGGGCGGAAGAATGCCAGTTGAGAAGAATTCAGCATGTACATCAACAGTCATAGTTTGTTTTGAGTTCGCTAAGTAATCGCCATCTTCTGATGAAGAAAATCCATTTGCATCCACAAACTCAGAGATAGAAATACTTCCAACTGGTGAACTCAGATCCTCAGTACCAGTCGGCAGTTGTACATCCGATTCCTTGACGGTGACTACTGAATCGGATCTGGTGGTGATGTCTTCAGATGCAATGTCTTTTGATGTAGTTATGTCGAATGCAGACTTGATTGCAGGATCTCGGTATGGCATCCATTTGCATTTGGCGCAGTTGTTTCTACAGTTATCGCGGTGTTGAACCACATGGGTCACTTTCCATTGAAATCGTACTCCGTAACCATCGTCATCAGAAAGTTCGAAGATATTATCTAATAAGGTAAAATATTTGATACAGTAATTAATAATACTTATGCTAGATAAATATGTAATTATAGTCTTTATGTCATTACGTCTGTGAACACAGGGTAGTTGTTTTTTTATTTCTGATTGCTTACCAATAATAATCACAGTTTAATTAAAACAGAAACAAAATACAGCATATTATGTAATTGATGTCTGACAATGTTTAAAAAACTAATAATAGTTAATATTAATTTGTCCTAGTGATGCATAAGCAGTAGGGCCTAGTATCCAAATTGTACATTAGGCCCTACAAACATTACCAAGTACAAAATACTGCGATGCAAATTTGCATTCTATTTTATAAGATATAGGCCTAAATTCACATTTTTTGAAATTTATGTTTATTAAGAAACAAAATAACTTAAATGTCCTATAAAATATATAACAACATACCTTGCACATTCATGATGGAATTGATATAAGAAATTTTTCGATAAATCGAAATTAAATTGCAGAAAATATGAAATTTTACGAGACAAATTTGTGTACTTTGTCAGTATCTCAAGGATTGCTTTGTTATGTTCACCCTTCTCTGAAAATCACCTTGACAACGAGCGCGCTTTGGAATTTTATATAGAACACGCGGTCTACGCAGTTGTTCGATTGGCTTGGTAACGTAAAGCGTCCGATATAACCTTGGTAATAATACGCGTTCGTCATCCAAATAAAAAAAAACATAATGTAAACTCGCACTAGATTTCGGATAAGATTTGCTAACGATCTCGAAAGAAAAAAAATAACATTTTGTCTGGCTTCACATCACTTCCGATTCTAAAACAGTCTTTTCTCCCTACTCTACTTTACAGTATATAATAACTTTATCAAAGATGTATAAACAGTACAATACATGACTTTATCGAAAGTATAAAACAGAATGAAAGATTGCATAAAGTTGGAAGAATAACGATTAAGTCCCAAAACAGACCCATGAGGTACCAGAATTTATAGCAACAATTAAATATTATCCCCCTAAAAAAAACGGTATGAGAACGCTCAACTAGGAAAGAAATGTCGCCACCTCCAAGTGTCCCCCACAAGCGCCTACTATTTAGTTTCGCAAGGAAAACCGAGTGGTCAACCTGATCATTTGCGGAGCTCCAAATGGAGGTGAATCACATATGTGATGTGGTTAATGTGTGATGTGATTAATATTAATATCATTAATTGATGTGATTAATTCGTGATGTGATTAATATTAATATGAAGAGGATGCAGACCAGATGAAGGAATGATAACCAAGTCTTAGAAAAGTGTCGTCTTTTAATGAAACCATGTTGCAAACTAGAAATGAGTCCGTCATCCAAAATAAAGTTTGTGGTCAACCGCATGGGCGGCGGAACGTTTTTTAACTAGTGGGGTGGGGGACGAGGTTAAATTTTGCTCAGCTATCCCAGCCCGGTTAGAATTTGATGAGCGAAAAAAAAAAACGTTATGCCTTTAAATTTTGTGCTTTCTTGATCCCGGTGGGTGGTTTTCAGGGCCACAATGTTCATATTTACCATAATTGTGAATTTTGTACTCGGGGTGTCATTTCAGGGGGGACTGTCCCCCGTGAGTTAGCACTGATGGGGGGGGGGAGGACGCGTCTCCCATATCCCCGCTTCCGCCGCCCATGTTCAACTGTACGTCTTTCCAGCATCTTGTCGGACTATGCAGCAAACAGATACTGATCTGTAATTTTCTTCTGGGCTATGCATCTGTCGACAAGACAATGAAGTTTTAAAATATAATAAAAATTACAAACAATATCCAAGGTAAATATCTAACTCCCAAAATTGGCCTGGATACTAATGCACTTTTGGAATATGTATTTTACAATGAAAGTTTTGATTTTAAACGTCGTTTATTATTAGACAATTTAAAAACAAATATTTACAATAACAGGAAAATTGGTGAAATATTTCATACCCATAGTACAAACAATTATTTATATGTTTTATAAAAGAAATAAAATACAACAATCCAGCACATCAAATTTTTATTGATATAGGTCTAATTCAGAACCTTCGCAGGTGTCGATATCGTGTTTCTTATAAAATAAAATAATTTACTTAGTTTTGTTTATATCATACAGTATTATTTCTACTTAAATTTATATTTTACTATCTATGTGTATTAAATAGTTAGTGCTATTTAAATAGACAAAACATTGCAAAGAAAATATATTGAATATCATCAAACTTACTAATAGCATTCCAGATGTTTAATTAAATTTTGAATCTAGAAGATGTCTGTCTGCGTCCATTTCAGCATCTTTTGATGGAGTAGGGGCTAAATTAAGACATTCTTCTCCTCGGCAACCACGGGAAGCAGTTACACATGTTAGTCCAATCTTCCGACAGGAACAGAGGTTAGTATTACATGGATTCCGTGAGGACATCTTACATTTACAG